>CAJNOI010000061.1:416677-494512 GCA_905250115.1 Adineta steineri | reverse complement strand
CTGATTCTTCACAAATAATCACTAGTCTTCAAAGTAAAGTAGTTGATCAAGAAGAACAAATTCAAACATTAGTCAAAAAACGTCGTGATGATCTTGAAAAACTGAAAGAATTTGAACGTACTAAAATTCAACTTGATCAAGTCTATTAATAAAATATTTTGTTTGTTTTTATATTATCCAATTTTAATTTTTCTATCTAGTTACAATCATATAAACGTGAAGCTCAAGAACGTATTAAAGAATTAAATGATAAATTACAACAACAAGAAAATGAATGTAAAGATACACGAGATAAATTTGCTGCTTATCGTGATGAAATGACAGATACGGAAATACGTATTGAATCACTTGCACTTGATCTTGAAATGGCTGAAGAAAAAGTATTTTTAATCTGAATTAAATTGAATTTTAATCTTTTAATTTTACTAGCTTGAAATTGTCACATCAGAAAATACAACACTAAAAGAAAAATTAGAAGAAGTTCAATTAGAATTAGATGTTATTAAAGGTGAAATACAATTGAATGGTAATAATCATGTAGCGAATGGTATACAAAAGAGAATTGATGATGAACGTACAATTAAAATGGAACAAGCATTAATTCAGTAAAAGGAGTTTCTTTTAATCTAATTAATCGAATAAATAATTATTATTTAGATTACGAGATTTATCAGTATCAAGACAAAAGGATAATGAAATATTAAAAAAACAATGTGAAACATTAGAACATACTGTTAAAGTTTTGACAAAAGAAAATGACAATGCAAAAACAGATATTACAACAATGCAAACAACAATTGCGGATTTAAAAGAACAAGTAGATACATGTTTAGGTGCTCAACAAATGGTTGATATTTTAACAACGAAAAATCTATCACTTGAAGATCAAGTTCGAGAATTACAAGAAACAGTTGATAATCTTGTAAGTGTTTTAGTTGTTTCTATTCATACTGAATATTTTATTTCTCCAAGGAATCACTTTGTGAAATGGATAAAGGTAAGACATGAATGAAAATTCTTTCTTTTAAATATATATATATAATTTCTTTAGAAATGGAAGAAAATGCTAAAGAAGTTGAACATGATCTTCGTGAAACTATTGATTTAGTACAAAATCAACTTCGTGAGGTTGGGAAAAATAACTTCCGTCTATTTTTAAATTCGAAAAATTTATAAATCTTTAGAAAGAACGTCAAATTGAACAACTTCATTATACTATTGGTGATCATGAAAGAACCATACTAAAATTTCGTGAGACTCTTAAAAATATGCAAGTAAGTTTGCTTTGTTTTTTCCAAGGGGGTAACAGCGGACTTCAAGACTTCAGGACTTCAAAGACTTCGATAGACTTCAAAAGATTTCGGGAGCCTTCAAAAACGTCGAACGACTTCAAGAGACTTCATGGGACTTCACAAGATTTCAAGAGACTTCATAGACTTCAAAAGACTTCATAAACTTCAGAAGATTTGAGAAAACTTCAGAGACTTCAAGAGATTTGAAAGATTTTAAGAGACTTCACAAGATTTCATAAGACTTCAAGAGACTTCATGAGACTCCATGCATGAAGTCTCTATTGTATACCCCTTGGATCTCCTCGCGAAATACATGCATTCAGAGAAATTCTAAAACACTTCATGAGACTTCACAAGACTTCATGAGATTTCATAACACTTCAAAGACTTCGGAAGACTTCATAAGACTTCATGAGACTTCATGCATGAAGTCTCTGTTGTATACCCCTCGATCCTTCGTCTCCCCGTGAAATAAATGCATCGATAGAAATTCAGAAGCTTTCATGAGACACCAGGCATGAAGTCTCTGTTGTTTACCCCTTGGTTTTTTCTCTATTCATGATTTTATAAAACTTTGTTGTTAGTCTGAAAAAGAAGATATTAAAAAACAAATCGAAAAATATGACGCACAACTTAAATTAGCTAGCTCAGCTCAATCAAGTGATTTTAAAACAAAAATTGTTGAAATAAAAACTTATGGAGAAATCATTGAGGGTGAAGTAAAAAAAATTGATGTGCACAATTTATCACGACATGTTCAATATTTAACATTATTTCTTCCGGAACAATTTACAAGACGTGGAGCAGATCATGATTGTGTACTTGTTTATTTACTTATACAACGATTAATTTCGAAAAGTGATTTATTAATAAATGAAATTCAAAAAAAAAACGGAACGAATTGATCAATTAAATTTCGATGATGTTATTAAATCACATCGAGCAGAACAGTGGAGTTTTACTTGTAAAATATCACAACTATTAGCAATTTTTCGAATGATTCTTAGAAAATATATCAAGTAAATTTTAATTTTAATAAAATTTATTATTTCAAAATTTTTGCTTTTCTAGAGCTTTAGAAATATGTAATCCAGATATACTTCGTCATTTAGCAACTGTTTATCATGATTTATTATCACATGAAAAATCACTTGATTTTCTTATTGATCTCTTACAAAAAGATCAATTACATGATTCAATATCATTAAATGCATTGGATAAAACAATCACATTCTATGACGTATTACCAGAAAAATTAATCTTTTTTTTCTAAATGAATTTTTTTCGTTTTTTAGCATATTTATAAGAGTCATTTACATCAAGAGAAATTTTCGATGATATATTATCTGAGAGATTTAATACGAGTTGTTTTGCTAAGTAGTGATGCACTTCAAACTGATATTCAACGTGTACAACTTTTACAAAAGGTAAAATAAGAATATATTTTTATAATAATAGTAAAAATAATATGAATTTTTATATAACATAGGAACATGGACAGGTAAAAATTTCTAAATGCATGAGAGAAATTTATTTTTTAAGCGAGATTTTCTGTATAAAAGTTGTATTGTGATGTTTCTGTACATTAGTTTGTGGAAATCTCAGATTAAGTCCTTATATTTTGATTTGTATTTGAGATCCTGAACATAGTAGATAGTTTTCAACTAAATGAGAATCTTATAGAGAGTGACTTGTAAGTCATACAGAATTCTATGCTTTACATATGCGTACTTTCCTAAAGCTTTTTCACAATATTTTGAAAAGAAAATTAAGTTTTTTATGCACGTTTTATAAATAGCTTATGTAATAACAGTTTTAAAAAATATGTTAAGTCTTGCTTTTTCTTAATTTATCATTCAGATGTTCATTAGAATTACAAATCAAGACTATTTCTATTGGGAAGATTTACAAAAGACTTAAACCTTCGCCTGTTTAATGCTTATATGAAATCTATTTTAAAGTATCATCGATCATGAATAATCTCTTTCTTCTGTTTCAGGCTGGTAGTGATCAAAGTCCATTTGCTGCACTTGTTAAACGTCTCGTTGAAAGTAATGAACAAATGCGAGCTCAAGCAGGAAAAGTAATTAAATATGTTAGAATAATTAATCCTAATCTTTGATTTCTTTTTTTTAAAAAACAAATAAAGATCAATCGTCTTGTACCACAGGATGATAATACAAATCATTCATTAATTCTTGACACTAAAACGATATCTTCCATTGAATCAACTATTCGAAATTTAGATCGTTTAACAAAAACATTTCATGAAATATGTTCAGGTTTAACAACTCAAATTCTTATACTTTCTGGTAACTTCTATTTCAATAAAACAAAATTATATTTTTCTTTATCCTTCAGATCCTAACGATCGTGTAAGTACACAAGATATTGAAAATATTGCATATCAAGCATGTGATAAAATTTATAAAAAAGAAGATAGTGGTCCATATGATAGTTTATGGTAAATGAAATAAGAAGAAAGTTTGTTAATCGATTTATTTTTCTATAGGAATTCTATGTATGAAACTCTTTCAACATTAATCAATGTTAGTAATGCACTTGAAAATGGTTCATTTGATTCAAATATGAATGACCAGAATGAAAAAGTACATAAAAAAAACAATTTTTTGGAATTTATTAATTGATGTTTTTTTAGCCTAAACAACCAATTTATGTAATTGCTGAACAATTAAAAACTTCAATGAATGAATCAGATTCAATACGTGGTCGATTGGAATTAAAAGATGAAGAATTAATTGATTTGAAAAAAATGCTTAAATCAAAACATGATGAATTAAGTGAATTGAATATACGTTTAGCATTGAACGAGAAAAAAATCGACAATTTACAAAAAGAATCCGATGAAAAAACGAATAAACATCAACAAGTTTTAGAAGAAACACGAATTGATGCACAGAAAAAAATAAAGTATATACAATTATTAATAAAGAATAAATTATATAGGATATTTTTATCATATATAGACAATGTGAAGAAGCTATGGGTGTATTACAAAATGATAATGAACAACTTGAACAAGAAAAAAGTGCACTAAAAGAGCGTTTGAAACAACTAACGAAAACGAAACTTGTTGATGATATTATGCAGAAAAAAGGTGGGGCTACACAAAAAACATCTGGACTTTTAAGTAATAAATTCACGATTATTGTCTATCTCGAATAAATGATTTTTTCTTTACTCAGGTCCTACAAGTGATGGTGGAATGAGTTTACAACGACAATTATCATCGTCATATAATAATGAAGGAATGACCGGATCCACAGTAAACGAACAAGAAGTATGAATCTATATATGCAATTTATATAATTTCTTATATATGTATTTATCTTTTAGGTCGCAGTATTAAGAAATACAGTTCATTTATTAAAAGATGAATTATGGCAATTAAAAATGTCACGTACAACAAGTGAATTATCTAAACTTCCAATGCCACAAAAAGATACCAAAACAACTGAAATAGCTGATATTTATAAAAGTTCAACATTACTTTTAAATGTATGTTTAATGAATAGAAAATTTTATTGAAAACAAAAATCTATTTAGGATCTTTTTTCAACTATTGCTAATTATAAAATAACTGGAGAAAATGTTGCAGTGAAACAAGAATTAATGCGTTCAAAAATGAAATTAGTTGATCAAACCGCATTTAATGTATATAAGAATCCGTCTTGTTTATTTTATTGAATATATTTATTTTTAGCTAAATACTCGTCTTAATGAATGTCAAAGTACTATTCTTCCTGGTTCAACTATTCAAACAACAATGAAAACATTTTCAAATCCACAATTTTCTAAGGTTTCTATTTTGACAAAATTCATTTTTTTATTTATTTATTTATTTCATTTTAGTCTCTTACACAAGATCGTCAATTAGCAGCAGAAATTCATTTACCTGGTGTGAATACTGGTGGAGAGTTTGATATAACTCAAGAACAATATCGTACTATAATGCGTGAAGCTATTGGATGTGTTTGAATCTATTAGTATGAATTAACAATTTTTTTTTGTTTTCTTTTTTAATATTAAATATATATATTATTTGAACGGCAAAATTGTAGAAAATTTTTTAACGAAAGTTTTATGTCAATATTTATTTTTTCTTCTTTCCCTTCTTTTTTCCTTTCTTCTTTTTCTTTTTTGGTTCAGTAAATTTCAGAACAAAATCTACAAAATAAAATTATAATAATCAAAAAATTAAAATTAAATTTCCTACCAGTATAATTAAATAAACCAAGATCATCAGGTTTAAGATTATCTTTGAATGCTTTTGCTTCAGCTTCATCTAACATTTCTCCAACATTTGTTAAACATTTTAATATTTCATCAGCTTCTAAAACACCACGTTTCTCTAAATCAAATACTTGAAATGCTGGTATGATTTCTTTGTCAGTTATTGTTGTTGGAATACTTAATATAGATGCAACAAATTCAGGAAATTTTAATCTATCCGTTCCTAGATAAATTCATAAATATCATATATATGGAAAAATGAAAAAATTAGTTTTTACTCTCTGGATCATATTCTTTTCCTACACGTTGAAGATCACTGTCACGTGGATTAAAACCCAATGTACGAAGAATAAGTCCAAGATTACTTGCTTTAATAAATCCTTGATTATCTCCATCATATGTATCGAATATTTCTTTCATTCCTAAATAATTATTTTATTTAATGATATAAGTAAGAGAATGTTTCATTGTTGACATTTTCAATTTATTTCCTTTTTAAAAACATTCATCGAGAAAAATGTCTGATACTTTTGTTATTCATAAGTACTCAATTTCTATAGACCCAAATAGAATAAAAGCTCTTATCGTTACTAAATAGCTACGATAAAATTCTAATTATATTTTAAATGAAGTATGCATAATATCTGGTAATATTACCTATGATATCTTCTTTGGATAATACACCATTCTATTATAAATAAATTTTATGTTTCATTAAATAATAATTGTTCACTTACATATTGACCTACAACTTTTCTCATCATTTCAGCTTCAGCTTTTTTTTGTTTATCCGTTTTAGCCGGTTTTTTAGGGGCTTTTCCTTTTTCTTTTGGCTAATAAAACAAATCTATGATACATAATTAATTACTATAATTATCTTACCATTTTTTCTTAGAACAATGTTCGGTTTTTTTTGGTATAAAATTCAAGAATTATATCTGAAAAGAGAAAGATTATATGTTACAAATTCTCGACATACACGTGTTTTTAATCTCTTTTTCCTTTTAACTATCATAAATCAGAAGAGTTTTTTTTTCTTCTCCTCTCTTCACTCCTTTCTTTTTCTTTTTGTGTTGTTTGGATGAATGTTGATTTTTTGGCAGAAAAAGAAGAAGAAGAAAGTTGTTATGAGTTGCTAAGAATATTTGAGCAAATTAGACGCTAAGGGTGTGTATAAACTGCAGAAGAACTGAGAGAGAAAGAAAAAAGTATGTGTAATGTCAATTTGCGATGGTTTAAATATTCTCGCAGATTTTTAATGATGAATAATGTATGCTATTTGATTCTTCCTGAAGATAAGAAAAGTAATTTGAACTACCAAAAAAAAAAAGAAGGCAGTCGTTTAATGTAAATATGCTTATGTTGCTTTAACAACGGCATAAAAGAAGACAAACACTTTTTTTTCTATAAATGTGAATAGTAATTATATGAAGCCTTTAAATTCCTATAAATAAATGTATTTATATAAAAAGAACGTACGATTTATAATATTCAATACTTATTAAATTTAAAGACGATATAGAATTTGCTAAACATCTTGCTCAATTTACAGAGTAAGAAAAAAATGCTTTTGGAATACTGTAAACAACAGGTCGCGTAATCAACTCTTAAATGCACAAAACATTTATAAATTCACTATGACAAATAAATAAACATTCGTGAAGCTTGAAGACAAAGAAATAATTATTGTAAAATGCATTTTTTATTTTTGACACATATAATCTATTTGAAAAGCAATATTATATAATTGCTTTTGTCATGATTGTAATGGGCTATTACTCATCTAGAAAACACTACCGGAAAAACATGTTTTTTACTAATAAGATTCATTGATACCATGAATAATCGTTTTTTCTCTTTATCAGTAGTACTTTTTGTTCTTGTTAAAATATATAATTCATTAATATTTGGATCTATATCAGTACCTGAAATTTCTTCTAAGAATTGATTACGAAACCAATTTATTAGTTGACAATCTCCATCTAAAGGGAAAATATGTAAACAGTTATTTTTATCATAGGTGGGTGTGGGTGTGGATGTATGTATTCTTCTCATGTTGAAAAAAACTCCTTCGGCTTTTAAGGGTTAATCTGTATTTATTTTTTAAATCAATACTTATCATATATAGCAATCATTCATTTATATTTAGAAAAAATTAGTTCAATTGACTTTATAAGAAATGTCATCAAAAGATCGAATTAATTATGAAATGGAAATGTTGGTTGATACGGATCCAGAGGGTTTATTATGATATGAATAGAATGAATGACTACGATATTATTCGAATGATAATTATAACGACATGTTTTTGAAATTAAATTCTCACATAAGTAGACGCATTTTAATATTGTGCAATGGTAAAACTATTAAATACAGTAAAAAACTGATTCATTCTGAAGCGAAAACAAACATAAATAATATATTGGTTTTATATCGCTAACTAACCTATTCTATGATTTATTTATATTGTTAGTTATTGTTTCAACACAATATCTTATGTTCAAGATTCTTTTCATTTATAGTTAAAATACATGTTTAACTGACTTTGAACATCAAATGCTATGTATTCATTTCTTTTCGTCAAGTTGTTTGCTCTCAGAAAACTATCAAAAAAGAAGTTTCATTTATTCAAGTATCGATTTTTATTGAGCTTTTCTGATGGTCATTGAATTTGTCCAAGAAAATATAATAATTAAGTCATGTTTGTGCTTGTTACAAGGGCTTCATTTCACATCATTGACAGGTATCGAACTATAAAAGAAGTTTCAAAATCTTTCGAACAAAATTAATTAATCCAATGCATATTACAATAAGGTCAACAAGTTTAATCCAACAATAAACTGGTATATCTATCAATCAATTAATTAAACTGTTATTGCGATTTTGACGTTGCCTACATTATTTTATAACTATGACATAGCATAATTTTGTTAGAAGATGTAGTGAAACATCTCTCTTTTCATCTGATCATTCTTGTTTTACTAGAAAAAATCATGGACTTCACATAACTCATCGAATAGATTTCAATCCAATGCAAAACTATTTCTATTTTCAAATGTCATACATAATTAGCTACATATGAAATGATTTTTGTGTCTATTTTTCTTAAAACTTCATTTATCGCATTCCGCTTCATCGTCAGATATATGTGTTAGTTTATACAACCATTCTAAAATACCACACCTTCAGTAAATTCTACAGAACTCTCGACTATTGTACGCATTAGCTAAAGCTACCCAGTGTTACTCAAATGTTATTCATAGTTTGAGCAATATTCATTTCATCAAATAAGACTGTCAGATGTTCAAGAAACCATATCAGCAATTCTAAAAACTGATTCGAACCTATATAACTCGTAAAGATCTTCCATGCTCACCTTTCATTTTTTATTCAGTAAAAAATACACAGCTCATAATAATTTGCACAAGTTAACTAACTATTGAGTTTCTTAAGCACTCTTTCATTGTACTCTTTCATAGTGTTAAATTTTATTTTGTTTGAAAAAAAAACAAGATACCAAGGTGAACGTACGTATTATATGTAATACAGGAATAACTACGTGTTATCGAATATAAACATGATTGGACCACATTCCATCTTTTACTTTACCATTAGCATAACGCATTTTACCTCTTCCATTCATTTTGTCATCCTTCCATTGTCCCAAGAGCTATTCACTCATCACATGGAATTACGTTACTTAGTTCATTGACTACTACAATAGATGGTGAGAAGAAATTTATGAATGTCTCTTCTCGTATCGATCACCATCAGACCATGTAAGAATTCCTTGACCTGTCTTCTTGTCATCCTTCCATTGGCCCAAGATTTATTCATTCATCACATGATTTATGCTATTGTATTCATTTTGTACTACCATCGATGATAAGATGTCACTCATGAATATCTCTTCTCGTATCGATCACCATTATGCCATGTGTAAATTCCTTGACCAGTCTTCTTGTCATCGACCCAATCACCCGTATACTTATTCCCACTAGCCAAGAATTTGGTGCCTTCTCCATTTATCTTGTCATCTTTAAATTCTCCCAAGACTTATTCACTGATCACATGAACTATGCTAGCCAGTTGATTAAGTACCACCATCGATGATGAAATGACATTTAGAAATATCTCTTCTCGTATCGATCACCATTAGGCCATGTGAAAATTCCTTGGCCAGTCTTCTTCTCATCGACCCAATTACCCGTATACTTATTCCCATCGGCGTAGTATCTCGTGCCTTCTCCATTTATCTTATCATCCTTAAATTGGCCCAAGACTTATTCACTGATCACATAAACTATATTAGCCAGTTGATTAAGTACCACCATCGATGATGAGATGACATTTATGAATACCTCGCCTCGTATCTATCACCATTAGACCATGTCTGAGTCCCTTCACCTACCCTCTTGTCATCGACCCAATCACCCGTATACTTTCTCCCATCGGTATAGTAATATGTCCCTTTTCCATGTTTTTTCTGCTTCACCCATTGTCCTTAGTCATTATTCTTTTATACTGCTAACAATTTACGTCGAATTTTTTAACAATAAATAGCGACACTTTCTGACATGTTATATTTGAATCAGTGTGTCGTATTTGCTACCATCTTCATAGGTATGAACTTTGAATGTTGAATCTTCAACATCCATTGATACTTCTGTATAAGATTGAAAGAAACAATGATACACAATCGGATATTTCATATAAAAGCTACTTTACCGGTTTGGGTGTTGGTAGATGTATCAATATTCATAGTTGGTAGCGTCGATGGAAGTTTCTCATCATTTTCGCCCAACAATTCCATCAAATGCACAACATTTAATGATGAAGAATCGAGTGCATCACTCACAACACGAACTCGAGTACCCAAACCTAGAATCACTTCGTTTTCTTCAGGAAAATTACTATATGCTGATATGAGTTTTCCATTCTTAGCTTCAATGAGAAATAATGTAGAAGATTGGCCAAGAAATTGTTTCACTACTTTTACTAAACTTGAGCTTGAAGTGATATTCCACCAAGTTAGTTCTTCACCTTCTTTGAAGTTTTTACTGATATCCACATTCACTCCACGCCATAAATTTATATGTTGGCTTGGTAGTTTTCTCAATGCAGTGTCAAATAATTTTAGATAACCATGCCATGGTACTAGTACAGTTCGGTCTTTGATTCTAAGTAGTCCATTAAGTACTCGATAAAGGCTTTGTTCGCCCCAATCCATTGTATATATATAAATAGCTGCTGATTCTTCACGAGTTAGACCATGTTCTGAAGGAAAGTGACATTCAGATTTTGCAATTTGAATGAATCCATCTAGTTGATTTATGTGTGGTAGAATAGGCTCAAGAGCTTGTCGAAGTGGAAGTAATGGATGAGTGCGATAACCATAAACAGGTGAAAGTCGTATCGGTTTATGATCAACGTTTGTAAAGCGAAGCATTTCTTTCAAGGAATAAAATGTAATTATAATGGTTGATCCAAAATAGTGAAATAGTGAAAGACCAGTTATTAATAAATAATGTTTGAGTTTGTTTTGTTTTAGAGCTACGAGTGATTCTTCTTACCTTCTTTTTTTTATGAAGTTATTGTTAGTAAAACGATAAGAAAGAAGAAAGACATAAGTTTGTTATCAGTGAAGTGTTTTTTGCTCGTATGATGATAAAACAAAGCTGTCTACTTTATTGTATATATATATGTGAATTCTTTCAACATACAAAGCAAATATAGTATCTTTTCAGTTTTAGACAACACATTAAATCATAGTGAAGTCTATAAACTTCATAAAATATATCGATGGGAATTAGGGGAGACATATTAAAGAAAATATTTTAGCTTTTACCACTAAGATATCGTTTATTTTGATCGAAAGTCAATGAACTATACATAAACAACAATATCCACAAGATGTTCAATTGATCTTTTGATAAAAGACGTTAGTCGCATTCAACTAAATGTTTAGGAAAAGAAAATTTAGATGACTGATGAATAAAATCATGAAGAATTCATACAAATCATTTGAATAGTTGTAGAAAGATTGACGTTTATTATTTTAACTGAACTTTTAAAATATCTTAATTGTGTATGAAAAGAAAGCATTAGATTTCATTTTATTTTTAATTACAAGAATAACATCACCAGTATGGTTTACATTCTCATCTTTGGAAATTAGAGTATGCAGTTTATTTAGTTAAGAATTGATCTTGGTTGATGTTGATGGGTTAATTGTTGAAATGTACGAGTTATATGATCTTGATTATTTCCTATTAATTCAATAGGATATATCTGTTGTTGATTATGTCGAAATAGTTTTTTTATTTGAGGTGATATAATTGTAAAACAAATCGTTGCAGTGAAAAGTCCAGTTATTAAACACATTCCTTCAATATGATGAGTATATGGTATCAAATAATGACCAATGACATAGATCAGAAATATAAATACGGAAGGTAAACCAATACTAACTGTAACTAATATAAGAATAACAATTCGCTTAAGAACTAATAAATCTCGTTCATTCGATCTTTGTCGTACTTGTTGTATTCGATTTGTTCGACGTATATAACGAATAATATAAACATAAATAAAAAATATAGCCGATATAGACGAACCATAAATTAATATTATTGGAGTAAGTGTTCCACGAATATTCTCAAAAGAAATCCAACATGTAAAATATAATGACAAATATTCATAATCATTTGGTAGAAGACTAGAAAGTGGTAAAATAAATGATAAGATCCATTGAATAATAAATGCAATTATAAAAAATTCACGTGATTGTAAAGACTTTCGTCTATAAAAAGCTATTCGAAAGAGACGAAACATAGCTTGAAGAACAAATGTATTAAAAAACATACAATATCCAACAAAAACAAGATATGCACGTATTTTACACCATACATTATCAAATGAAATAGATGGATTTAAATCACCATATAAACTATATGTATACATAATGAATAATATTATACTTGTTAAACATGTAGATATATAAGTATCAAAGATTAAAAGATAAGTTACATTGGAAAATAATGAACGAATACGAAAGATAATTAATATTAAAATAAATATAGAAATAATGAAAATTAAAGAAATAAGTAATAAAGCAAAACTATTAATAATTATTCCAATGTTCATTTTAAAAGGGATTCTGTTAAAATAATATTACGAAATATAATTCTTATTTAAATGATAAATAAGGAAATGATGTGCATCGAGATATTATAATTATATTAGCGGAAAAAAGAGAGTTTAGAAATATGTATATAATGAGAAGATAAAAAGAAATAATTCTAAACTTAATGAACTGTTAACAGTTTTTTCGAGTGTATTTTTATTGGGGGTGTTACTTTATCTTTACTTTATAAATAAGCGGATATCAATAGCTTAGTAACTCATTTATAATTATTTAATAACAAAATAGATTAGCATTAATATTGAACAAATTAAAAAGTATAGTTAATATAATTTGTCTTGCTATGAATATTTTCTATAATATATGATTGTCATATCAGAACAGATTGATATATAAAAGAGATCGTAAAATAGAACAAGTCAATTAGAGAGAATCTAAATATAACAAACATGAAAAGAAGAACGTGAGCATATAAGATCATTATAACAGTCTTTATGCATATCTGGTTTAATTAAATACGAGATATAACAAATGAGATACCCGTTGTGCTCATTCAAACTACGAAGTGGAATAATAATGCTATACTAGTTTTCTATTTATATATTAATTGCATTATATTTTGACCTTCACTGATTTATCATGAAATAGTATGAGTTTTCATTTACTCGATTATGCATCATCATTTTTTTGGACTCTGTCAGTTGAGATTTGTTAGTATTAATCACTCACACTATAAATCTTTACATTAATAATAACGAAAATAGTCTAGTATTTCCTATAGTCAACGATATATCATCACTATTCGTATTTACATTTGATGGTAAAGGAATATTGTTTGATTGTTGTGTTCTTGACAAAAAAATGCACTGTTCGTACTTGTAATACATTTTTATTAAGATCATGGCACAAACAAGTATGATTTTTCTAAGATGAGCCACTCTGATGCAATTCAATAATGAAATATCGAGCAACTACCTTTACTCAAATATTGTTATTCGATTCCATACAAAAGAAAAAGAAAATACAATCTTATTCTTCATTCTGATGCTATAACATATTTGAATAATAATTAAAAAAAACATGTGTTATTAGGTACCTGCGGCAAATTAAATTGGATTATTCTCTATTTTGCACAGAGAAAGCTTCGCAAACCTGCGAGATTTCAAATTTCTTTTAGACTACATCCATCAATTAATGAAACTCACACTATAAGTTCGATTACAGAGTTTTTTTTCATAAGTTAGATTGTATTATACGAATAACTTTAGTATGTTTCTAGTTCACATATAAAGTCATCTGGCATCTACTTAATGAAACACAGAGGCGAATAAATAAGCATTGTTCTTAAGGCTTCGTACAGTATTATTCATATCACCTGATGAAGCACTTTCAATTACAGTAGAAGCTTCAATCAAGTGCAAACAAAACTATACTTATGTGTCCTTCAGATCAAATCTAATTATTTATAAAAAAAAATTTGTTTTTTTTAATAAAAAGAAGAAATGAAATCAAAAGCTTGCATATCAATGAACACAGTCAGGTGACTGTGTAAAAATAGAACCATATAGAGAAATTCTTTTCTTTTTTTTTATTATTGATTATTATTTTTCTCCAACAATAGAATTCATCTTATTAATTTCTTAACCGCCTCAAGTGTTAGTCAGTAATTCACATATTCTCTATTATATAAAATCAGAGCATGCCTTTATAAGAATTAAGATATCTACATTATTATTCTTACAATTATTGTATTTTTCATCTGTTATTGTGCTTATCTTCTTAACTATATGTGTTATATCGAAAAAACTATGAACTCATATATAATATTGAAGAAGTGAGTTTTATATTATTCTCAATGTACTTCTGCCAATGAAAATGATTTAAATAGTTACTTCTTATTGATTTGTTAAAGATAATGAACTCTACAAATATTATTTTTAGATATTTATTGTAAAAAAAAAGACAATAGAATTATGCTTTATTACCTGTTACTACTCGTTTACTATCCATTTATTCATGCTAATCATTTCAATGGTGGTAGCATTAGATGGCAACCGGTAAATCCTTCTACCAATTCAAGTTTGGTCACATTAACTATTATACAATCCTATCGGTGGACATATCCTAATATAAAATGTGCAACTAATGTACCCATGACGACTAGTGGTCGAGCAACTCAATACTCGAATCTAACCTGTATGTCTGATTGTTCAACTGATGGTGGTTATTCTAGTGCACCTATTAGTACATTAACAGATTGTACTTCTGCAAGTTCATCACTCGGTATGATGACAAGTGAACGTTCAAAAAATATTACACTTACTGCAGGTGCACATTTTTATCTAGCATATGTAGGAAGTTCATGGTTACCATTAGGTAGTCCTACTACAAGTAATCTTCAATGGTCAATAATTACCTCGATCGATATTCGAATGCGACCAGATGGCTTTATTAATACGCCACCAGTTGTTGGTTTAATACCTCCACAATATATAATTGTCAATACAACCGCTCAAATTCGTATACCTGTATCAGATGTTAATGCAGGTGATGATGTACGCTGTCGATGGTCAGTATATACAAATGGATATCGTCGGAGAAGACAAATGGATGATAATGATGTATATGATGAATCAACCACGGTTACGTATAAAACATCAATCTTCAACAAAGAAAATGTACTCGATAGGAAACCACGAGATTCATGTACGCCATACTGCGTATGGAGCTGTGCCAAAAAGTGCTGCTGTAGTAATTCTTATGCGTGTCAAGGAACCACCTGCACTGGCACAAAATGTAACGACAACCCTACATGTACTGCTACTGCTGCAACATCAACTACTATCGATACTCCAGGACCACTTAAAGCAACTTCAACGTTTCCTATTCGTCTAGCAATTGATGAATGTGGTGGTATATGTTACTCAAGTACCTTACCTAGTGCCACTACTCTGTCTAATTGTACTGTCTCTGTGAAAGGTTTGATACCTGATACTTGGTACGCTGCCGCTATTCAAGTAAGTAAGAAACGAACTCGAGTATACGATCTTTATTTTCACACTTTGTACATTCAATTTTTCTTATAGTTTTCTATTCTAGACTATAATTCCGTCAATTTTTCAGAAGTATTCCTTTGTGTAAATACTGAAACTGAACTATATTAGACAAAAATTGGCATAAAATAGAATAGTTTTGACTTTTTCTAAAAAGTATACGACAACATATTACGCTTTTGATATTATCAATTATATGTCCTATTTAATAATGACTATTAACAATAAGAGATTTTTTATTTTATATAAATACAGTTTATTATTTCGTTTAGGTCGAAGATTTTATTAACGTGTCAAGTACCACTCCAATGAGCTCTGTACCAATACAATTTCTCATTTATGTTATGCCTGAACCAGACTGTTCACAAGCACCTGTTATAATACCATTAACTGGTTGTTTAGAAGTATCAGTTGGCGTACCAGTGCGTTTTAATCTATCTATATTGAATTTATGTGATCCAGATGTGGCTGATATTTCTGATATGACTTTATCAACACAAATTACAGGCATGCAACAAAACAATCTGACACATTCTTCAAGTAATTCATCATTATCTTTTGTTACATTTGCATGGACACCGCAAACAAATCAAATAGGTTCACAACAAATGTGTGCAATTGCATATACTGAGTAAATGTTTTTTTTGCATGATTCTCTTTCTTTTATGAGTATGTTTTCTGTGATTTAGGGAACAAGTTCAATCTGCAGAATACTGTGTTACATTTACTGTGAAAACATCAACAGCATTGTGTGTAACAACGACTACGACAACAACAACAACCACCACCACAACAACTACAGCAACAACAAGTACCACAGCAACTACAACAACAACTACGACGTCGACTACAACAACAACTACCACAGCAACTACAGCAACAACTGCCACAACTACAACTACAGCGACAACAACAACCACTGCGACAACATCGACAACTACAACAACATCAACAACTACTACGACAACATCTACAACTTCAACAACATCAGCAACTACAACAACTGCAACAACATCAACTACTACTACTAGCACAACAATGTGAGTTACGAAAAAAAACTTCTATAGGGAAATAAGTAACTACACTAAATGGCAACTCCTATATCTACAATTATGTGAACGAAGGAAGTTTCCTGTAGCTAATTCTTTGAATTTCTCTTATTTCTGACTCGGAATAGATATGACAAGACAATTTATGATAGGTTTCTTTTCCCACTATCCTAGTATAAAATATATTTTATAACCTTTATTGTTTCTCTATTTTTAGAACTACAATAGCTACTGATAGTTCAAGTATGTATCTATCTATTTTATCACATCTCTTTATGTTATAACAGATTAAAAATCAAAGATTTTTTGAGTTCATTTTTACTGAACACTATTACAGGACAAAGAAAATATATTAATCATAAAGTTTCTATATACAATATTACATTTATTTAGGTAGAGGTCCAAGTTGGGGATTAATTGCCGGTATTGCTTCGATTGCATTACCATTGGCTCTATGTACTGGATGCTGTTTGTATCGATTATTCTGGTAAGATTTCATGAATAATTCTCTAGAAATTATCAGTGAAAATGCACTATTTCAAATATTCTTGCTATCTGATATAATTTCGTATACAAGTACTTTTATTCATGTATAATAAACCAAATCATTTAATATAAAGATCCAAAAATGAAATAGTATTTATGATAGTTCATATAATATTTTAATCTCTCTTCAATTCAAACTATTACTATCCTATGATATAATAAGTTAATTTGATGAAATTTTTTATTTCTTACTAGGAGTCCAGCTGCTAGACGTCGTCGTCAAGAACGAGAAGGACGTGATCAATGCCGATATAGTCAATTAGATTCAAGAGCAGAAAGTGTTGAACAAGAACTTTCTCCTATGGATAAAAATTTTCGAATAAGAAAACCTAGCAAAGCTTATCAAATATACAATATTCTTTATAACAAAGGTAATACCAATGGTACTGGTTCGACAATTGGAAATGAACCGAGTATACTTATGACGATATATAATAATACAAATGGAAAACATAATACAGCTACGAAAACTCCAGATACTCAATCATCAATCGCAACAGGAGATGCATGGACACAACCAAAAACACCCGAGAAAGCTGTTAACACTTTAGATGCTAATCAACATGACCCATTCAAAAGTAATTCAATCAATAGCATACTAAATTCGAATGAATCACAACAAGATCTTAATGTTAATCAATTATTTCCTGATCAAGAAAGGTTAAGAGCCCTTTCAACAACATCAGATCAAGTTGATCCTGCTAATGCTTTACAGACACCATTGAGTAATACATATGAAGCGGCACAACCATTTCATTCTCGTCGTAGAATGTCTAATTTTGAAAAATTAGCACGAAGATATCTCTTTGGATTCGGTGACCCTTCTAAGATATCTCATGACTAGCATATTATTTTTCACTTCGCTTATTTTCTATTCATTGTTTGATCCATTTCCTTTTCTATTTACTAACTCATGTTCCATGTGAACTAAAACCGTTAACATACAATGTATTCCATAATAAACATTCTATCGAACAATAACATCTTATATTTTTCTAATCAATAAAATGCATTGACCTTAGATTTTTTTAGATATATAGAGTGCAACTAAATAAAGTAGAACAGTCTTCTGTTTTAAATATAATGTTTTTCTAAGAGAATTTGATACTTTTTTTTAACTATTTACCGAAGATTTTTTGAAAGCATATAGAGTGCAACATATAAAATGTCAATAGTTATTTTCTAGTCCTCTGTAAATAGAGTATTAATATAACTGCTCATAATCCATACACGTTGTGCCAATAAGTTTATAAAAAAATCATATGTAAAAAGAAATAGGATCGTGTTAGTAACTAAACATAACTGATGTAAAGCGATTATTTTGATGATTCTAACATCATGCATGTATGAATCATCAGAAAAAAAATATATAAAAGTCAGTAACAGAAATCATCTTTCCACTTTGATCTTTCTAACAATGCCATCTCTATTTGCCTATAATTTTATTGTATTAGGCCTTTATCTCAGTATTTTGATCATTTTTATAATTTTCCTGCGTCTTGCTGGTTCGAAATCGAAATCGGGATTTTTCTCATTCCTCAATGCAGTTTTTCATATACATGCAATTTCAAACAATGACAGAGAAATTATACTTGATGTTTATGGAAATCGAATGAACTTTTCAACAAATAGAAAACTTCGTATTGCTATTAGAATCGGTGTAATTAGTTCTATGTATATGATGGCACTTATATTTGTTGATGGATGTATTGTATCTAGAAATGTCTTAGTATCAACTGACGTATGTCCAATGAAAACTGCAATGGATTGTTTTCACTTTCAGTCTGTCTTTGACGTTAGTGCAAATCCATTCTTTTGTCCATCAAACGAAGTTATTTCTACTACAAATGTAACAGCACACTTGTTAACATGTTATAAATGGGAAATTAAATCTCAAAGTTTAACTAATATTCTTAGTCAAATGGGTATATGTTCTAGTATCGTATCACTCCTTGGTCTTTTATTTAAATATTTATATCTTCTTGCATACCGTAAATATTGGGGAACGATTCTAACAGTTATTCTTGGATTATCAATAATTATCTCACCAATTGTCGTATGGATGACTTTAGGACCACTTCTTTCTTACATCTTTTTCGCACTTCTAACAACAACAATTATTTTGATTATTAATGCATTATTTCTAGTTTATACAGTATACAAATCTAAGAATCAAATAATAGCACCACAATCAATTACAAAGGTATCCAAAAATATCGAACTATAATTCAAACTTTTCTTTTTTGTTGTTTAAATTGTATCTTGCTTTCAAATATCTTTAATAAATATTCAATAATCAAGAATATTATGTCTTATATTCTAATTCTATTTTCTTGTCATAAATTATAAAAATCATACAAAGACAATAAACGAAGAATGAATGACAGAGCACCTGACATGCACAAAATGATTCGGATTTATAAAAAAAAAACAATGAAGAAATAAATATTGCTTTTTTTTCTCTGATATTCATTAATTTGTTTTCTTTTTTCCTATTGAGCACAATAAACATCACAGTTTAACTAATGAGACCAATGTCGATAGATAGCAATACTACTATCATTTGAATAATACAAATTTGATTGAGTAAGAAAATATAAATTCATTGAAAATAACCATAAACCAATGACATAACATACCATATAAAAAAATTTTCTATAAGCTTGTCCATCCTGCATATCAATTAAATTCATCACATCAGGTATACCAAGTCCATTACATAATGTATGTATAATAAATGATGGTACAAAATGACCTGTACGAATGAATAGAAATGATGAATAAACACCAAATATATATGTATAAGAAAATTGAAAAAGATGAATAAGTATTATAGTCATTGCTGATAATCGATTGTGTTTTTCATGATGGTTCTGTTTGAAATGTTCAACCATATGATGGAAATGAGCAAGACCAAAGAATAATGGCGAAAGAAATATGGCAGAAAATAAGGATACATGTGAATACAGTAAACATAAGATTGATGAACGAAAGACAAATTCTATTAAAAAAAATAAAACATAATATATTTACATTGATGAAATAAAGTCAACTATATACGATCAAAGGATTAACTTAATCCTGTTGTCTATGCATACACTTTTATGTATCATTTATATAATACGAAACTAAAAACTCTGACTTATAAGATTTTCTGCATTATCTATAGATGGTATAATGCGATTGAAGATGAAATAATTCAAAAAAATTATACTTAGAATATAATTATCGACTTCTAAACAAGTGTCAACTAAGACTATTCTATCATGTTTTTTGTTTCATTTGAAAATTGACGAAAATCTCAACCTGTGTGATACCATTCGATTCACTAAACAGCTACTTGTCTATGAGTAAATCAATTATTACAAGCAACGACTTATAGACAATGTCTCACTTAAAAAAAGTCTCATTTATTTTTCGAAATTTTATAATAATATTAATCTAGTTCTAGGTGTTTCATTTGTGAGAGCACATAGATGATATTCATTTGAATCTACTTTCTTATGCATGGATGCCTTTTTCTTCACTTATGACAAATAAATAAAACAATATACTTTACATCTGAAATTATTTACCTTCTGTAAATGGTGCTACAAGATAATTTCGAATAAAAATAAGTCGTTCATTTTGATTACGACATAGGAAATGATATTTCCAATTATATTTATAATATCTCCAATCAAATAAATCTACCCATTGTATAATTGGTCCAAGATATAACATTAATGTTAATAAAATTGGATAGCAGAATAATTTCCATATTGATGAAATATTTGTACGAAAACCTAACCATGCATTTATATTGATATTTGGATTACATGTATGTTTTAAAAACAAATAAATTAATGAACAAACAATAAATACTGAGATAAATCTTCTTCTAATTACATTCGGATGATTACGTTCATATCGACGTGATGATGGAGATAATATATATAAACCAAGAACATAAACAATAGAAAATGTTAAACAAATACTAATTGTTGAAATAAATGAAAGATAATCAAATGGTGATACACCTTCCATTTATCTAGAATATAAGAAATAACAATAAATTGATCGATTTGTTTTTTAAAACTTCTCCATCATCATATATATATATATATTATATTATCTTCACTGTAACACACATGCTTTTGAATAGACGGGATAAAGAGCAAAGAGAAACGAAAGAAAGAAAGAATAAATACTGTCGCACAAAATCGACACATCCCTCAAGAAAGAAAAAAAAACAAACAAAAAAAAAAAGAATTATCGATGAATAGATGGTTCGTTTCATTTATTTTAATGTAGCATATTGCATGAGTTTCTGTTGAATGGGAGGTTTACATTTTACTTGAACAAATTTTAGGATATATAGTGGTAAACATGATATTAATGTAACAAGAAGTACACGCCATATAAAATCCCAGGATTGGAGAAATTCAGGATCGAAATGGGATTTAAGAACAATTAATGAAAGAACATAACAAGCAAGACTTAATAATTGTGCAAGAATCATCAATGGATGCCATGTTCGAATCTATAATAAGAAAAATAATATTAATATAAAATTACAAAAAAAAAAAAAAGAAAAGAGAAGATTTTTTTTTAATATTATTTGATAATGACATCATTCGACTTAGTTATATATTAGAAAGTGTTTCAAGGTCAGACGTGTCTTCTATTGTAAAATCCATTCTTGATATAGATTCAGGAAATAGTACTATTAGCTTTTATATACTTATAATAAAGAATCTCACAAAAGATAAGAGAAAAAAGAAATCTTGAAAATATTAAGTATCTAAGAAAGATGATAATTTTTTTTCTGCTTCTTTATCTAATAAGACAATGTGTCGTTATGTGAACACAATCTTTTTGAGTTTCGATTGTATTACAAATAAGAAATAGAAATGTAAAGTATGCTTGACTAAAGATATTGATTTTTATTCATATTACTTTCTTAATTAGAAAGAATGATCACCTTGAATAAAAATGTTTATCATTGTCTGCTACAGAAATTTAATTTCTAATCTGTCATTTACTACAAATCCTTTTTTCTGGAATTCTCAGAAAAAGAATATACTCAATTATAATCTTAAATTTAGTTTTTACTTACAGTAAGAGCAACCATAAGTAATTCTGTTAATATTAATGAAGTAAATGTAATTGAAACAACATGAATGAAATCATCATCAAACAAAAGAAATGATCCATACATAATTGCTCCACCTTGATAGATTGAAATAAAAACCCAAAGAAAGAATGTTTTAAATGATAAACTTCTTCCTTTTGATAATTCTTTATATAATTCAGGATATGTTAATGCGATTTCTGATCGTACATCTTTATCCAATACAAGTGAGAAAACAGGAAACATTGTATAGACAGTTCCATAACCGACAAGTAGAAAACCTTGATAAAGTGATATTGAAGCAAAATAAAATATTGATGAAAATATTGCTTGCATAACACTTATGATTAATCCACGATGCATAACAAATTGTGATAAAGCTGCTGAACGTTTATAACTATTTCGACCATGAACAAGTAATAAACGTGATAGATATGAAAATTGATTAATGGAAAAATCAGCAGCTAATGATGCTTGTTTACCTAAAATAATTCATTTGAATGTATTTTTTTTTTCTTTATGAAATTTTACCTTCTTTTCCAACAATTCCAACTCCAACATCTGCACTTTGTATCATACTAACATCATTTCCTCCATCACCAATAGCACAAACTCGTACTCTATGATTTCCATATTTTTTTAATAATTCAACAACATTTGCTTTTTGTGTTGGTGAACATCGACAAACAACAACAGCAGGACATTGAATTGTTAATTCCATAAGATCTTTTTCATAAAAAGATAAACATATTTGTAATGTATCACCTGTTATTATTAAACATGCATCAGTTTTTCTTCGAAACATATTTAATTCTTGTAAACAATCTTCTCTTGTTGTTACTTGTTTAAATGTATATATATCATGATCACGTCCAATTAATTTCGAACTTTTAGCAATACATGTTGCTGTTTCTAATTTATCGCCCGTCAACATCCATATTTTAATTCCAGCATTACGTAATGTTTCTAATGTTTGTCGAACATTTTCTTGTAATTTATCTTCAACACCTGTCACACATAATAATTCCATATCACGTTCTAATGTTTCAATAACTTCATTAACACGACGATTACGATCAATAGTTTGTAAACGTGCTTTTGTCAAACGTTGTTCAAATTCTTGATAATGTTCTAATGTTAAATGTTTTTTTGCAACAACTAATGTACGTAAACCTTCACGAGCCATATTTGAACATTCTTCTTGTAACCAATCATTATATAGAACAATAGTTTGCATAACAATATCAGCACCTTTTAAATAAAAGATAATTTCATTCGTTTGTTCATCACGAACTATAATTCCCATTCGTTTTGTTTCCGATGTAAATGGAAACATTTGTAAGATTTGATAACGTAACATTTGTTGAGTTGAATTTAATTGTAATGTCATGGATTGTAAATCACGATGAACAAGAGTTAAACCAACTTGTTCAGTCCATTCAACTAACGCAATTTCATCAGGACTTGAAGCTTGATATGTAACATCTAAGAAGAAAAAATTATTTATGAATTTATTTTAGATTCTAATTAAATTGATATAAAAAAAATGTCATTTATAAGCTTTAACATTTTCTATCTGTTTATCGTCTTTATTATTTTAACATGCGGAAGCAAATTTTTTGACTTGTTTATTTGTCATGCAAAAATCAGTTATTATTTTACTTCCGTCATTTATAAATGGAAAAAAAAGATTGTCTTCATGATCTCATTAAAATCATAGCTACAGCACGTAGTTATATATATATATGTAAGAAAAAACTTTTTCAAGCGAAACTAAAACTAAATTATTATTAAAATATATATGGCCCACCTTTCGATGTTTCTAAAAGACGGTAGATTATTATTATTATTAATATTCTCTTTTCACGCGAAAAGAAATTCTGTAACTAAAAATAATTTTTTTACATGAACATACCTGTAGGTGGTAATAACTGTGTTAAATCTGATGCATCTGTAGTATTTAATGAAGTTGCACCTGTTAATGGTGTATCTGGTAAAGAACTAATATCACCACCACGTCCAGTGATTGATATGCGAGGTATAATAGATGTATTCGCATTTCTTTCTTCCGTTGAACGAGCCGATGTATCTAAGGATGTGGATGTTTTTTCTTCAAATACTGGTGTTACATTATGACATAAAGCTAATGCTTTAACAGCTTCCGGAACTTTTGTTGCTTCAGTTTTTTTAACAACATTACGTGTTTTACCAGATGGTATAATTGGTGGATGATTCTCATGTATAGGTGTTGTAATTGTTTTTAATTGTTGTTTAAGTAAATTTGATATTTCAATATGATTTTCATTTGTATATGAAACTGTACCCAAATGTATACGTTTAAAAATCATTAAATTTTGTGTTAATGTACCAGTTTTATCAGATAAAAGATAACCAATTCTTCCTAATTCTTCTGGTATAGTACTTGTACGTACAACAGTGCCTGGAATATTTTTATCTCGTTGTATAAACCAAGCATAAACTGTTTTACCCATATCAAGATTAACACGAAGACTGATTGGTATCATATATGAGAATAAGAGAAAGAATCGTACTAAATATCTATACCATGGTCCACGAAAACCTTTTAACAGAAGCATAACTATTGATAAAAGAACGAGTGCCGCAAATAATAATTTTGTTAATGTATTTATTTCAATGTCAAGTAAACCAACTTTAGATCGTGGTTTACTTGTATTCATTACCATACGTGTATCTGATCCAGTATATATAACGCAACAACTAGCTTCGCCTGTTGCCAGAACGGTACCTGACCATAAGACATTCTCAACTGTTAATGGTTCATCTTGTTTCCATGATATAACACCATTAAATTCATGTATACTTAAACTAGGAGGTTCAGCATGTATTTTAGCTGTTGCACTTGCTTCCGATATTAAAACAGATAGATCTTCAAGGGATTGAGTAAGTGGAGCTGCTATACGTAATTTCCAATCAGTTTCACCATCTAATTGATCAGTACGAATAAAACATGTACCTGAAATATATATATATATATAGATGTAAGGGAATATATGATTGACAGAATTCAGAATAATTTTTTTCCTAGTATTCTCTGGAGATTTTAATATATGACATTAATGATAATTCTTATTTTCAACGACATATATATATTGTATATCCAGAGAATTGAAGATTGTATTCTCTACTACTTATATGGATATAAATTTCTTCCGATTCTACATTGAGATTAATTCCGGTTTAATGTATGATCAAGAAAATAGGAAGTAGGATTGAAGTAAATTGCATGATATAAAAAAAGAACCATCTTTTAACATGCAACAAAGTTAATCTTACGGATATGAAATACAATGGAATTTATTTTCTGTTAAATGATAAATTTACCTGATTTATCGGATGTTTGCAAAAGTACGACATCAGCTGGTATACGTTGATTTTTTTGTATAATAATAACATCTGATACTTGCAATTGTGAACTTGGAATTTTCTTTTTTCTTCCATTACTACATAATAAAGTATACATTTGTGAATTCAGTTCTTTATCTCGATATGCTCGTTTAATATCATCATAAGCTTCACGTAACATAGTGACAAATAACACAAAAGCTAGTGGACCCCAATATGTATATAAATAACCAACACGAAACATAGGAATAAATTGGGTACATGCCATAACAAGAAAATAAAGATTAAGAAAAAAACGAAACTGTTCGAAGAGAACAAGTGGAATAAATGTTAAGATATTATATTTTTGATTTCTAATAACATTTTTTGGATACCATATGGAATTTAGATCACGTCGACTAATCATAACATTTCGTGGTTGAGTTTTATGTGCTTTACTACGACATATGGATAATATTGATGAACATGATACACCCATATTTTTTTCTGTTTTGGTTTTAGTTTTAAATTTGAATTCGTCTGTTGTTTTTTTAGAAATATTTCGTGGTTCTAATTCAAATTCATCAGAAGATAAACATTCATTAGCTTCATCATCGTCATTTACTAACGGCGCATGTTCCATTCAAAATCATAAATATAAATCTGCATGGAAATATATTATTAGTTTTTCTTTTTTTTTCTATTCGAGATTGATGAGGAGAAAATAATAAATACTAGAACGAAGAAAAGAACAAAAAAAAAGTATTTAATGAGTGTGAATGGTTATGTCGCCAGATTGTTGTAGAAGACATCAAATAACAGATAAATAATAATCGGGTGATAAAATTTGTCGAATCATTGTGTTCTTTTAGACCTCTTTTATTGATGTCGCTAGTTAACATAAGATGTCGATCTTAGTCGTTCACTAATTGTTAAAAACATTTTGTTCTTTTCACAAATGTATTTAAAATATCGCGTGAGTTAAATAATGAACTATCTAAATTGTCGAGCAACAATTTTGTTATAATTAATGATAACTATTCTTTGTATATTTTTACAGGAAAATATTACCATAAGAAAATATTATATATGTATATATATACTGTTTTTGACAGAAAAAATTATATATGTATATATATACTGTTTTTGACAGAAAAACAATTTTTTGACTTTTACTCATTGACAGTTGATTTTTTAGTATGATTAAAAGGCTATAGAAATGTTAATACAATGATCAAACTAAAAGATAAAATATACTAAAGGTTATTTCCTGTAATTCGACTCGAGACATTGACAAGAAATATGGAGTGTTTTTTTTTGCGTTGTTGATAAAGAAAAAAAAGGAAGAAGCATGAATTTATAAGTGTGATCTTATTAACTTGGTAATTGTATGAACAATTTCAGATGTACTTGACACACTTTTTTTTTCTATAGGACAATAACTGAATTAATTAGAATATTGTATGTTCCTAGTCATCCCCATTTTTCTATAAAGTAAATGTCATATATAGTTTGATTACATATAGTGGTCATTAATCTTGAGATGTATAATACTTCCCTGTAGCTTGATAATTTTTGCCAGACGTAAAGCTTAAAAACTATGATCACTGAGACAGTATGAAGTTATGATTCACACACTAATCTTACCTTTGCTTACCTATACATCAATACTGACAATTTTCAAGTTGTTTCTTACCTTTGATCGACTTTTTTCAAGAAATACTTCTACTGATCTTTTATTCCTTTTCAATCTTGTGACTCGCATGCAAAGCAATTTCGTAACGTTTTTGAAATAGTTTTTTGCACAAAAATAATTGTATTGAATCATTGATTAGTTAATAATTAACAGACGATGAGACTGCCTTGAGAAATTGCATGTCTAGGATCTCATAGAATTACGAACAACAGATGTCTGCTATATACTCCTCTGTTGCAAAATAAATTAACACTAAGAAACAACTTGAAGGTTTAATAAACAAACCGTTGGAAAGTATTATACATCCCGAGGTTTAGCGTCACTAATGTATATGTTATTAAATAAATTTCAAATCTTTTTTTTGTTTTTTTATTTTCTTAAGTAGAAAGTAATGATGATGTGAATTCAGCCAAAAAAAAAATGAGAAAAGATAAAGACGAACGCAAAAGCGAAACAACGAATACACCCATACATGAGCATTAAGAGAATTAGAAGAGAAAAAAAATAATGTAAAAAAAAACGAAATTAAGATAGACAAAATCACCATTGAACAGCACACACAACAACAAAAGAAACAAACAACAACAACAACAGGGTGTTAACTTTTCTTTTCTTAATGTTTCAAATCTACTGAGAAATAAATGGGGTTAAAGAACAACTATGTATAATTCAATATGTATATGTATATAATTATATATATATATGTATGCGCAAGAAGGAAAAAAAACACATAAGCAAAGAAGAAAAAGAAAAAAAGAAGAAATCTGAGCACAGCAACATATTGTGATGGTAAATAATAGAACGGAAGAAATAAAAAGAACCCATTAATTAAACACAAGAACAAAAAAGAATCATCTCATAGAACGAGAGATCTATATTGACTAGGAGATATATATGATGTAGTTGTATTTATTTTGGGTGGATTTGAGAAATATGTTGTTTGTTGTATTTGTTCTAAGTCAAAGAGGAATATTTGTTTTATACATCAAAAAATCATTCTCTGTTCATTTTCTTTTCATTGAAAAAAATCCACCTGATTTTTTCTTTCCACTTGTTGCTTGTTGAGTTGAACTTGGTTCCACAGATGTACTAGATTGACTTGGTAATGTTCGAGATTTTTGTTCTGCACTTGATAATGGTTGTGTCATTTCAACACCTAAATTAAAAAATTTTAATAATATAAAATAACAATAATAATTTCTTATTTACCTGATGTACTTGTCGTCATTGTTGGTACTTGTTGTTGTTGTTGTTGATGTCTAGGAGAACTTGTCGATGACGTACTAATACCAATAGGTGGTGATGTTATTGCAACAGATGGTATTTGTGTTGTAGTTGAGCTAATCATTGTTGGTAATGATGATATACAATTATTAATTGATGAAATCCATTCATTCATTTCATTATCATCTTTAGCATGAAATAAATATTCATTACCACCATGAAGTTTTAAACGAAATACACTTGTTCTTTTACGATAATCTGTTGCTTGAGAAACATTAGTTGATGAATCAAAAAGAAGATCATCACTAACTGTTCGACCTGATTTTAAATGTTTAGCATCTTTATAAAATGATAAACGATTGCTTGTTAAACCACAATACAATTTTTCCCATGCACGATGTGTTGCTTTACGTTCATGTCCTTCCCATTCATGTTTTCGTGTTAACAAACCTTCTTTTATTGTTGGTAAACGTGTAGCAGATTCTGATCGATGTTGTTTACCACTTGTTGATTCATAATCTTGACTAGAACGTTGTTTACCTGGTAATGTAGTTGGACGACCACTACTATCCGTAACTGTTTTTTCTTCTGTTACTGTAGATTTTAATTTTGATGCTTTATC
Source organism: Adineta steineri (assembly GCA_905250115.1). NCBI lineage: Eukaryota > Metazoa > Rotifera > Eurotatoria > Adinetida > Adinetidae > Adineta > Adineta steineri. The sequence continues at coordinate 465,156 of CAJNOI010000061.1, read as the reverse complement.
AGCTGATGCTGTTGGTCGTTCAGCATCACGTTCTTCCCATGTTTTAAATTCTTCTAAATAAATTGGTAAACGACTTTGACGTGGTTCAACTGGTGGCATTTGTCGTTTCTTTTCTAATGTTGTTAAATTACGTAAAGCATTAAAACGATCTTCTTGTGCCATTAATGATTTTTCAAATTGTTCATGACGTTTTATTAAATTTTCAACTTGATCTAATGTTTCACCAAGTTCTTCATTATTTAAATAAGATTCTTGAGCAACTAACCATGTTTCAGCAATAGCTGCATCACGTGCAAATTGATAAACTTCAAGAATAAGTTGTAAATATTCCCAACGTTCATGCCATGTATCATCAAGATGATCACGTAACATAGATAATTGTACACATTTTTCTTTTACTTCAGTTGAACGAGCATGACGACGATTTATTAAATCTTTACCTAAATTAACACACATCGTAAAATTTTCTTGTCTAGCATCGATTTCTGCTTTTAAACTTTGATGATTATTCATTAATAAATCAACACCACTAACATCATGTGGTTTAGCACTATTATTCATTTGTCTTATCATTCCATCCATCCACATATTTAAATCTCGGGTTAAGTTAAAGAATCGATGTAAATCTTCATAATCATTTAATAGACGTTTTCGTTGATCAACAAATTGTTGTAATAATTTCCATTGTGTTAATACATCAACTTCTCGTTGTCGTATTTCAGCTTCTTTTTCACCAGCATAACGTCCATTTAAACGCTTCGCTTCTTGTTGTATACGTTGTATATCTTGTGCTAATAGAACTAATTCAGTTTCAAATTGTTGATGTTTACGTAATAATTGTTGGACACTTTGTTGATCACGACCAATTTCATCAGGTATTGTATTTTTACGTTCTTGCATAGCTAATAAGATTTCTTTACAATCATGTAAAAATTTCTGTAATTCCCATGATGCTTTTAATGATTGTAAACGTGTTTCAATCATTTCTAATAAATCTTGATAGGATTCATTTAATGTATCTTTTAATTCAGCTATTTGTGCGGAATCAACATGTCCATTTGCAATTAATATATCAATCATATCATTTGCATGTTGTAAACGTTCATTACCAATTTGTTCAGTTTCTTGTGCAAATGCAGCAAAACGATCAAGTAACATTGTAACATGTTCAAAATCTTGTCCAAGTTCATGTGAACCAGCAATTAATTCTCTATCCGAAATCCATTGTTCAAGATCATCGATTTCTCTATTAAGACGATAGAGTTTTAATGTTTCTTCTAAACGTTGTCGTCTTTCAACAGATAAATCTTTCAAACTAGCATATAATTTATCTAATTGTGTTTGTCGTTTATTAATTAAATCATGATGTTCATTAATTAAATCTCGTGATAAATTTGATTGTTCAATATCTTGTATTAAATTTTTAGCTTTATCACCTAATTCTCGTAAAATATCACTATAATTTTCAATTGTTTGTTCCATTGTTTGTTGTTTACGTATGAATGTTTGTGTGGCTAATTCATCTTTACCACGTTCTTCACTCATCATATATAATTCTTGTTCACCAAGCCATGCTTCAGCTTCACTTAAATCATAATAATATTGATAGAGATTTTCTAATAATTCAATATGTTCACGTCGTTGTTTAATTGTTTCTTTTAATTGAATATAATTTTCTGATAATTGTTGTAAACGATCTTGAAATTCTTCTGAACGTGATGGATAATCTTGACTTATACGTGTATATTCATTACCTAAATGTTCTAAAAGACGTTGTTCATGATTTTCAATTTCTTTTAATAATGATTCATTTTTTCGTTTTAATAATTGTACATTCATTAATGTTTGTTGTTTATTATTAAATATTAAATCGGAATAGGTTTGTAATAAATGACGTTTTTCACTTAACCATATTTGTTCATCTTCAATATCACGAAAATATTGATGAAGATGTTTTTGTTGTTCTAAACGTAATTTCTTTTGTTCTAATGGTAGAAGAAGTTTGGAAAATTTTTCTTCAACTTGTAAACGTTTGGTATCAATTTCTTCGGATTTTTCAGGTTCTAATTGTTTTAATTTTTCAGCTTGAACACGTAATTCATCAACTTGTTGTTGACGTTTTAATAATTCTTCTTCAATTGTTGTTTGTTTAAGTAATAGAAGATTTGTTGCAGTTAAATTATTTTCTAATGGTTCAAGTGTTGTAGTTGTTGTTGTTGTTGATGATGTTAAACCTGTTGCAAGAGTTTGACCATCAGTTTGATCAGATGATGGTGTTGTAGTTGGTTCACCAGCATATAAATGTTTTTCAATATTAAGCATAAATTCATCAAGATTTGTAATAGATTGTTGAAATAATTTCGAACGATTAGCATCAAATAAACGTTCACCTTTGTCACGTGTTATATCTTCAAGATTTAACCATGTATCATCTAATTCAGTTATACGTTGATCAATTGAAGTGGGATCAATTTGTTGACGACGTTCTTCTTTTAATTGTTCAGCATGACGTTTTAAAGCTAATAAACGTTCTTTATTGGAAGTTATTTCAGCTTGAAATGCTTGATGACGAAGATATTTTGTATGAATATTAGCTGTATCACGATATGTATCATCTTGTGCTTGTAAAGATTTCATATCAAGCCATTCTTTCAAATCATCACAATCTTGAACATATTGAAAATATTTAAGTGATTCATGAAGTTTATCATGCATTTCAAGAGCTGATTGACGATTAGCAGCATAACGATCATTAATAACAGATGCACGAGATAGAATACGATCACCTAAAAAAATTCAAAGAATATTAAAAAAATTTCTCCAATGTTTTCTTCTCTTTCTCGTAGAGAAAAGTCCAGTAAACATGAATTATCTGATTGACTGTGTATCCGCAGGGTCAAAAAAATATCAAATACCAATTTTTCAGACTACTGAAGGGAAGGGATGCCAGTTGTGGAAGTGACGTGGACTGATAGAAACGGAGTTTTTGGGTATCCAAATGTTTCCCTGCTTGTAGTGCAGAGTGTAGTGATCATAAACTGCTGGCTTTCTTGACTATATGATCACTAACACTTCACTTATTCGTTAAAGGCTAGTTCGACAAACCACTGGTGCTGATAGCTCAAATATGTTTTGATATGCGTTTACTACTGAATAGGATGCGAGTGTGTGCTAAGAGTAAGGAGCAACAGAGGAGAGTAAAGTTTTCAATTTTTTTTCCAGTAAATGTGAAGAGGATGTATTTCTACGAGAAAGAGCTCAGCGAGTCATCGGACGAGCGTTACTTGTATATATATATATTATTTCTAGACGATAAATGAGAATAGTATAGATCGATCAAGACGTCATAATTTGTTATGTTTTAACTATAACAGTGAACTGAATAAATGCCCTTTTTGTTATGAAAGATTATGATTTCGAAATAAAATTATCTAATATATATAAATATTTTTTACCTAAATAATGATTTTCTTGACATAAACGTTGAGCAAATGAACAGACACCTTGTATTTTATCTTCATTAGCTGTCATTGTTGTAACAAAATCTTCATGTTTTTTAATTAATACTTCGACATCATCAAACGATTTTGGTTGTTGTTCTTTTTCTCTTGCTAAATAAGCTTCTTGATGATTTAATAAAATTTCAGCTTGATTAGAATCTCTGATAAACATTTGATATTGCATGGCTTCAGTTAACATATTCTTTTTCTGATGCCACATCTGATCAAGTTCATTCCAACCATCATCCAATGCATTTAAACGTTCACGTAAAAATATATATTGAGGATCCGTTGTATCAGCATCACGTATAACACGATGACCATAATCTTTCATTTGTCCATAATCAGGACCATAACGATCAATTTCTTCTTTGATTGTTTGATGTTGATTCAATAATTGTTCAGCTTCATTTAATGTATTTGGAATATCTTCACTTGCAACTAATGTTTGTGTGCGTGTTAACCATGCAGAAAAATGATCAAGATCACGAAGAAATTTCTGTAATTCAGCTGCTTCACCCATAGATTCTTCACGACGACGTAATATTTCTTTTAATTCATACCAAACAGAATTGATTTGTGAAACTTTAGTACGAATATCTTGTGCTTCATCTGGATGATCTTTTTCTAATTTTGTTGCTTCATTTTCTAATTGATCAAGTTTTGATTGTATTGCAGCCATGTCACGTTCTAAACCACTTAAACGACGTTGCATTGTCATGACACCACCAAGATCACGACCTACAATAAAACAAAACAAAAAAATATATTGAATATGTAGGATAGTATTCTGTTGAACAAAATTGGGAATATATCGGAATCTTTGTTCAGTGACTAACATCCAAATATGATTTTTGCATTCTATATTATGAATTCAAATAATTAATATTATTTGATTTTTTTATTTGACATAAAATGCATTTAGGTAGATTCGAACTGAAAAATACTTTGGTTTAGAATGTTTACCTAAATCTTCAGTTGATTGTACAATACGAATTTTATCTTGTATCCATGATATTGTTTCATTACATTCAATATGAAATGTTTGTACACCAAATGTTGAACTTAAATCTTCACGTTTTCGATCAACTAAACGTCTTAATTGTGCCCAATTATGATTTAATTTATTAATACGATCTAAAATTTCTTGTGAATTTGGATGATCATTTTGTACTAATGTACGTGCTTGATGACCAACAATAGCAACTTTCGATGCTGTGGAATTCATATCACGTTCAAAACCATCAAAACGATGTTTAATAACTTCTAATTCTTCAATATCATTAACTTGTGTTGGATCTAATGTTGCCAAGAATCGTTCTTTCTCTTCAATCCATGCTTCAACATTATCAGCATCAGCTAATAAACGAAATAATGATATAGCATCATGTAATTTTTGTTTACGTAATTTTGCTAATTCAAGTAATTCAATATAACGACGTTCAATCGATTGTAAACGTTGTTGAACATCAGGTAATGTTTGTTTTTCGGGAGATAATGTTTGAAGATTATTTTGTTTAAAACCATCAATTGTTTTACGATAATTATCCAATAAATCTTGTGTATCTTTATGTTTTTTTAATAATGTTTGTGCTGATAATTCATCACGACCAATATCTTCACTTGAAACAAGTTTTAACATATCAAGCATCCATGTATCAATATCATCAGCATCAGAAAAAAATTGATAATAATCATGTGTTTGATTTAAATTTTGTTGACGATTTGATGAGATTCCAATTAAATTATCCCATTTTAATTTTAACATATCTAAACGTTCATTTATTCTTTTCGCAGCAAAATGACCTTGATTTATCATAGAATCACCATGATTAGTTAAGTTTTCTAATTGATTATACCTATAAAATAATTCTTTTTTAATTAAGTGATCTGATCATGGGTAACAACAAGAGCAATCGTATATGTTATTCTATCAGTGTGATATTCAAGTCTATACAATCAATAAAATTCTATGGATTTTCTTTAAATTTATTTCTTTAGAATATTTGTATTGTGTTAAAAAAATTCTATATATAGATAAGAACCTTGATATTTGTTAACATAAATTCTTAGAATTTTTTCCATTACAAAGTTCTTTATTCCAATCAGAAATGCAATGTCTCGGAAATATCATACTAACTCATATTATATATGCTTAAAAAATTCTTTCTGTTACACGAGATAAGTTGTAAACGTATAATTATGTCTCACAAACTAGTAAAATCTTCGAAGAATCTTAGTAATCAACGAAGCATTAAATTTCCGAGATTTGAATTTTTCTCCTCGATTTAATAATATTAAACATATTATCTTGTAGAAGTCTGTTCGCTATTTAAACACCTTGGTTTATCGAAGAACCTTCAAGGATCCAAGCTCTAGACTATCTCCTTTCGAGTATAAATGATCAAATAATACGAGAATATATCCTTCTATGCTTACAAACACAATAATTTTACATAATGATATATTCTATACAACAAGGTCATAGATGTAACTATTAATATAATTATGAAAATCGCTATTTGTAATTTATACTTTCAATGCGAAGGTGAGTTGAGGTTTATAAAATAAAACTAATCTTTAGTAAATATTACCTTGTCGTCATATCTGTTTCAACTAATTTATGTTTGGAAAGTAAACTATCCGTTGAATTAACATCATGACCCATATCTGGTGATGTCATTGCTTGTTGTTTTTCATCAATCCATAATTCAGCATCGCCAATATCGGAATAAAATTTCGATAAAATTTTTGCTTGTTCTAATAATTCTCGACGTTTACGTGCCAATTCAATTAATTCTTCATATGCTTTTTGTAAATTATGTATACGTACTTCAATTTCTTCTGGTGTTGCTGGACGATAACCATCAATATTAACTTCAGGATTAAGATATTCATCAGCATCAGTTATAGCTCGTTTTAAACGTTCATCAATAACATATATATCAGCTTCAATTAATGAATGTCGTTGAAGAAGATCATCAGCTGACATAACATATTTTTCAATATCATCCGATTTTAATCGCCATTTTAAATCAGTTATCCATTCAAAAATATATTGCATTTCCTAAATAGACGAAAATTTTCAAGATAAAATTTTTTTTTTTCTATTAAATTATTTACTTGAAAAACACGTTGTAAATTATAAGCAAGTTCAAGACATTGTCGTCGTTTTGTAACTAGACTAACTAGATATTCCCAATGCATTTCAACATTCTTTTTTCGTGCTTCAATTGTCGCATAATCATGATAATCTTCTGTTTTAAGTTCATTCGCAATTGCCATGATATTTTGTAAACGTTCTTCAAATGCAGCTATATCTGTTTGAATAGCTTCTTGTTTTTTAAATGCTGCTTCAACAGAAGTTAAATCCGTACCGAATTGATCACTGAAAATAAATATATTCATTAATCAAAGGAAACAAAACAAAAACATATCGTTGATGTAAAAAATTATTTTAGTCTAGGGATAGAATTGGTCAGATTATTCTAGTTTTGTGGAAAATAATAAATGTCCATGACATGCTGTTAATTATAAAATAAATCATAATAATTTTTATATACCTGATTTAAGATTATGTGAATGTTCAAATTCATGATTGACACTAATTAAGAAATATATATTACTTCAATTATCCGATATTTTTACGTCATTTTATATAAGAGAACTATTTCACTTGCTTCAAAGTATTGGCTTCATTAATGAGGAAAAGGAAAACATAGAAATGTTCATGATTGTTTTAAAGACATTTTTACTTCATCAAAATTCGAATTAGATATTTCTAGAATTTTCTATTACCTTGCGACAAGTTTTTCACTATCTGTTAACCACTTTTCTCTTAAACCAGCTTTTCGATTAAATTTTGTTGCTAATTGTTCTAAACGTTCTTGTCGAAGAATTTCTTCACGTAATGCTAATTCTCTTTCATGTTCAGCACGTTCAAGATTTTCCCATGCACGATTTATATCCGATATCATTTTTCCTTCACGTGGTTGATATGGTATTTGTTGATTAGCACGTTCTTTACTTTGTAATGTAAATAATAAAACTTCTAAATTTCCTTTTTCAGCAAATCGAGATGGTTTATCCATAACACGATAACGATTAAAATCCATAAGTTTATCTTGTACACGTGCAAGTGAATTGGGAAATTGTCGATCATTTAATACACGAATTGTTTGATCAATCCATGCTAATAAATCCGATACTAAACGTTCATATTCATGTGCCATTTTTTCTGAATCAAGTGCTGAACCAATAACTTTAGCTAAACGTCTACCTTGTACACTATCATTTTTCATTTTCGAAAAATAATGATATAATGTAACAATATATGTTATAATGGATTTTTCATCAACATATTCAACATTAACATCTTCCGGATCAAGTAATCGACTTATACCTAAACGTTTTTCACATATATCAAATGCTATTTGTAAATTATGATTTGGATTATCTTTTGTTAATGTTTTAAATTGTGGTATAAGATCAGGACGATGTTTATGTATTAATGCACAAAATGCTAAACCATCTTTCCATGATGATGTAAAATTTCTTACATTTATATTTGAATAATCAGCTGTTTTCATTTGACACCAAAGTAATAATGCATCTTTAGCTGATTTTGTTTCGGTTGATTCATATTCTTCAATAGTTATATCTTGAATTTGAAAACGTAAAATTATTGTCCATATAAGACCAAGTATTAACGATGAATTACCATCGACAATATCGTGAGCGCTAAAAACAAATTAATAAAAAAAAACTATGACTTATTGGAAATCTTATATAATAATCTATTAAGGACCTTGAACGGCATTCCGCTCTTCTGAAGCGAAAGCAAAAGATTATTTTTCCTGATTCTCTCTCTATACGTCATTTTCTTATGTATTAGTTCAAATCACCATCATCAGCACCAGAATATGTATCTATGGTAATGAGATATTCTTTCAAAAAACTATCGTTTATTTGTATAACTCACAATGTGCAACTTGATCATGCGTACTTCATTAGTGCATAATTAACTATTAATAATAATAATAATTCTTTCGATGTAAAATAAAAACAATTGTTTGCCTTCAAACAATCTCGATCCATATACAAATCTGTGTTTCCTTGTCTTCAATGATATTATGTATTATTTGTTATCTTTATTCTTAAATCATCTTAGTCAGTATTCGAAAAAAAAGAATCGATAGTTAATCTTTTCATTTTCTCTAGAATAATTAAGATCTATCTTATATAATATCCCCCAAGGAATTCTCAAATTCTACACCAATAAAAACTCGAGCTCTTATACGAATACTTAGAAATTATTGTTTTATTTCATACTACTTCGGGCATGTTCGACACATACTTTCATTCAACTTTTGTTGTGACGAGAGTGGAACGGAATTTCCGTTTCGTAACTAACCATCGAACTCACTTGATTTTTATGCAAAATAATAACTACTACTACGACGACATACCCAATATTTTCCAAATGAACATGTTGTTCTTGTAAGAACATAATAGCTTTATCGACATTTTCTAAACAATGAATACGCATTTTTCCTCGTGTTGCTTTAGGTAAACGTTCGCCACTTAATATTTCTAATAAACGAATTAGATTTCGTCCATCGCCTAGATCAGTATATAAATCAGTTACTCGACAACCAACACGAGTTAAATGTGAATTAACCCATTTTGTAAATGTTTTCTTTTGCACATGGCCACGTTCATCAGCTAAGGCTTGAATACGTGTTCGTTCGAACATACGTGCTGATGAATTACATTCATCTTGACCAGCTAAATCAAGATCTACTGCTAATTGATCAATATTAAAATTATTTGGATCTTGTTGAGAATTATTATGACCATTGGTTTGAGGAAGATGGATACCATTTGCTGTTGCTGATGACATGTCCAAACTAAATGAGAAAAAATTTTCTTTTTTTTCAGTTACTCATATAAATAAGATAAAAAAAAAGGAAAAAGAAAACTGCACACATACAGACTAACTAACCTAGAAGGAAAAAATCAATTCTCCGGAGAAATCGCAACTGTTACAAGAATGATTCTTTTTAGATCTCTTGTTTCCTTCTCTCTTTTCTCTGACTGACTAATATGAAAACAATGGTTTTTATGAATGAAAAAGAGTAAGGCACCAGCTATTTCTTTCTTTTTTTTTTACATAAGCACTAATACTACAATCATGCCGATAGGAGAAAGAAGATTAATTGTGTCAGTATGTTTTTCTATGTATGTATAGAAGCACAAAAAAAAAAAAAAGAAAAAGAAATTCTATGCCAACTCGACAAACATACTCATCATCTTATTATCCAACTATCAAAAGAATTAGCATTTTAGTCTTTCTTTTTTCGTTGAAGTAAAAGATACGCGCACTTCCTTACTAAGCTTGATGTTGATGGTAGGATACCGTATCGACCATTTTTACTGTCTTTATTATAGTTAGACATCTAACAATACATTATTTGCTTATGTATAAAGAAGTGATAGATATTCTCTTCTTTCTTTTTTTTTCTCTCATACTCATATTCATGTGTCTGTAGTGTGTCCATCGGTCAGTCGGTTATCTTAGGCGATAAGACAAAGAATAGAAGGCAATATCGTTCATGTTTTATCTATGCTTATTTCTACTTGTAGATGCAGTGATGTCGATAGTGTTAGTAATCATTTGCGTTCATAGCGCTTCTATTCTCCCTTTCCGTTCAAAGGTGGTGGTAGTGATGATGATGGTTGTTGCAGTAATAATGTTAGTAGTGGCTTTTTTTTCTCTCTTTCTCTTTCGTCAAGTCTGTGTTCTGTTCCTTCTTCTTCTTTTTTTCTCCATCGTCCGTTCGTTCTCTTTAGTTGAGAAGAATACTAAAATGGTACCATTATTATTGCTATGATGACTACTGTCGCTGTAGTCGTGCCGTACGGCATATTTTTTTTTTTCATATAGAGCGAATCGCGGTTTTCTCTTTTTCTTTCTTTTGCACTATGTGTCGTTCTCTCGGAGTAACATATTCTTTGATACGAATAACAACTGAAAGAAGAGGAAAAAGAAGACGACCGCAAGTCTAGAACTTGTGATGTTGACTGTGTTCAGTCATTCCATCTTACCCATTCTAATTACATATAATCGAATTGTATATTACTCTCTCCTTCTTCTTTTTCTCCTCTGTTTGTCTCTCTATATCTATTAGTAGTTCAATAAGACTTTAATCAGTAATTGATCTTACACGATGATAGATAAATCAATTTTTGTTTGATATCTCTTATCATATTCTTTTATTGGTTCTAGTTAGCTTATAAAAACTAAGATAATCATATTGTATGTCGGTCGAAGAACAGAAAAGAAAAGATGATGATGATGATGAAGAAGAAAAAATATATTGATGATGTTCTATGTGTATACATTAGATGTCAGGTCAAGAAACTAAATAGTGGAATAAACTATAAATGTATATGTATATACATTAAATAGATGAACTACTAGAATAATTTGACCTTAACCGCAGGCTAAATAACAAATAAAATTCCATTACTTACCTTGTTGACATATTGAACAGCAATAGTAGATGTATATGCCTATAACTCAACAAGTACAAGCAGAAAAAAAAGAGATCAAGATCTAGAATATAAAAAAAAAATAAAAACTATTGCAGTTCGTCAAATGTTGCTCATTGTTTGTCTGACAAGACAGAAAAAAAAAGAACTCAATCGATCGTTGATCGATCGATAAAAACAAACAAACAAAACTTTTTCCGGCTATTTCTTCTTCGTTCTTTCTTTCTTGTCTTCTTTCTTCAATGATGCATCATCGTTTCTTTCCGTCTGCCAAGTTTTTGAACAACAAATAACCAATAAAAATTTTATTTCGAAAATTTCTCTTATTTCATATTTTCATTCGAAACGATTTTAGAAATTTTTTCCTTTTATAAATTATCTTTTTTTCTCAACTAACGACCTCTATGAAATTTTTATTGGTAAAAATACCCGTTTATTTCATCGCTGTCATCATAGACAGAGAAGAAAAACTATCAACTTAAAAGTAAAAGACGCCTTAAATATATGAGTTTTCAAGTACAAACTTCATCGTGTATGTCAATTAACAATAAACTTGTCAGATCATTTTATTGATATGCAAAGACATTTATGATGAATAACATATGAAAGAAAGAAATACATACATAAAAAACAACGTGTTCGATTACTTTTGATAAGCACTTGTCTCTATATATGTCACGTAGAATAAATACGTTATACAAATTCGTTTTTTCCCTATTCATTTAATAGGAATACTATGCATATTTTGTTTTTCAAAAATATCGAATATTGTTCTATAAGGTTAAATGCAAAAAATTCATATTCTTTTTTTCTCCTCTAGTCTGACAATTATAACAAGATCGATGTCAGAGAAGATCAAATAATATAATGCCGCTGGTTAAATTTTGTATTTATTCTTACGTTGAGTATAAATAATTATATTAATATCTTTTTTTTTGTTGAGACTATCGATGTTGTTGAAAGTACTTAAATAGAGTTTTATCTTAATTGCTTTTCTGAGAAATTTATTTTATAAGAAAATAAAATAGGTGTATCAAATAATTTCCTTCTGTTGTATTTGTTATTATATATTAAAATTTTCGTTTTCATTTAAATTAAAATAATATTTACAAGAAGATAGAAAATATTTATCTTTGTAATTGATTTATTTTCATGAACAAGTATTTTTAATCCAATGATCAACAGAGCATAACCTTAAGTATATTAATGCATTTACTATTGAAAATATTAGTTTTTAATCAATCGAAGGTATTATATCATCTTCCGTACACTCAAATACTTATTGCTCACTTAGGTGTGTTGAAGTGAACTGAGAGAGGACATTGTAATATTCAATGATAGTGATCTGTTTGCTACATGAATTAATTTATTTTCATAAGATAATTGGTAATGATACGATCATAGTTAATCCTTTTTTTTTTATAACTTTTTATTGTTATACAGATATATAAAAGTTGATTATTAACACAGCCGACATATATATTCTCATTCTATTGTTGATAATGGTATGAATAGGAAATAGCACTTAAATTTTCTCATTTGGATTAATACCATGAAAGAAATAAAGAGAGTATATATATATAGCAATAAAAAGTTATAAAAAATAATGCCAATAATTTTTTATTCTATTCTATCGAATAGATTCTTTCATATGTAAAATGAATTATGTGTTATAAAATTTGAATACATATATGAAGTTATGTCTAATAATTAACTGTTGATTTGTCAATCGAATCAATAAACGTATCATTAACAATATGATATACTATTTAACACTTTGACTATTGCCTATGTATCGACAATTATGATTAAAGACTTTGACAATACGGTGTGTAATATATGTATATATCTTTAAGTTCTATGCCACTTCAAAGATGAGATTACTTCTTGAAAAATCATATCTTTCGTTTATATATATATCAACTACTTGTTGAAACTTAAGCTTTTGATATCCTGCTATCATAAGAGAATGTTCACCTTGAACTTGTTTTAATGTAAAGAAAACGTTGAACTCATTATATTCACAGCATGTTTATACATATACGTATTCTTATTAACGAAACACATGGTGAAAGTATTGTTGCTATTGGCTGTTATGCAAAAAAATAATATCTAAACAGTTCATAACTCTATTCAATATTAAAGTTGTCTAACAATACGAGTGTACATAATTTGTACCATAAACAAGTTATGATATAATGATCATGCTGATTTAAATCACAGTTAGTCGAATAGATATACCTAAACATAAAATAATTCATTCTATTTTAATAATACTGTTTTCTATTAAAATCCTATTTCTACGAATGAATATTTTCGAAATACATTAAAATTAATATTTAAAGTTTTGTTCGTACAATCCATTCTGCTTCGCCTATTTGTTTTTTATCATTATTTTCATCATGTAGATAAGTTGGATTAGAATGACTTTCATTTATTGTACCCATTCGATGTCGTGATGATTGTTCTTGTACTTTATCTTTTACGTCAGCCTAAATTAAATATTCAATAGAATATAATTAAAAGCATATTTTATCTACTTGAATAGAATTTTGTCCATATCGAACACCAAATCTCAGTTTCGATAAGATTCTTTCCGGTAAAAATGGAAAAAGAATATCAAATACAGGTATTATGAATTTTGGATCCATACTTTCAGGTTTTCTAAAGCCTAAATTAACACAATTATTTTTAAATAATTAAATCTATTATCTACCTGTAAAAAAACTAACAACTACACTAACAACCAGTGCAGTAAAGATTGAAAACATTGTGTACCAAAAATAACTCATACCATAAAATGGAACTAATGGACTTTTTCTATAGAATAAAGAGCGAATATTTTGTAATTTTAAAATTATTCAACAAACTTAATAAGTGTTCGACAAAGACTTGTTGTTTGTGTTTGATACCATATTGGCGAAGTAATTGTTGTATTAACAAGCATAGTTACATTTTCTCTTAGATTAGTACATCCATCAATACGTGTTGGTAGACGAAATGAACGCATTTCACTTCGAAGCACTTGTGAACCAACAAAAATCCATATTTGTATAATTACACTAACAATTAAACCAATTAAGGCACCCTAAATATCAAATTTAATCTCTTTTTCTATTCGAATAAGAGAAAAAATCTTGCAATAGTACCGCTGAATTAATCCAAGGAAGAAAAAATCCAATCATAAAAATTGCGCTTATAGGTCCTGATAAAACACCAAATAAAGATAAAGTTGCTTGAAGAAGATTACCAAGTAATGAAACAAGATAAGTTACTAATATACAAACAACGCCAAAAACAAGTGCTAAAGAATCATAAATTTGAAAAGAAAAACTATTTTCTTTGTGTTTTAAAAAATTTTACATAATAATTTTGAATACAAAAGATCTTGTTTATCTGTTAATGGCTTTCGATAAAAAAATTTTATTATATCAGCAAGAACAACTGCTGCCAAACTATTTAAGCCAGATGATAAAGTACTAAGATATATATTAAGATAGAATATGAAGATTGAAGAAATTAAGTTCATCTATTTACCTTAGTGCACCACTGAATACACATGCAAGAAAAATACCTGGTAAACCTTTAAAACGTCTTAAAGTTTCCATGACAAATAATGGATAAAGCTAAAATAATTATGCTTTTATGTCTTAATGAAAACAGAAACTATACCTGATCTGATTGTTTAATTAATCCAAGTTTTAATGGATCACACAAATGATATTTTGCAAATATAACAAGTCCAACACCACAACAGAGTGAAAGAATAAATACTAAACCAATTAAATTAAATAATAATGCTCTAGAATGAAATATTTTCACATAGATTTATATATAAGAAATCTCTACAAACAATTTTGCATGTCGAACAGTCGGAACACAAAGATAACGTTGTACTTGTGTTTGATTAAAACCTAAATATATATTGTAATTATAGTTTTTAAACGTTTTCAGTTTATTTAGATAACTTCAGATAGTATCAACCTCAGGCAATGAAAGATAGTACTCTACTATAGATAAGTCAATCAAAACAAAAATACAATTTTACCATAGATTGCAAGCCATGTGAAAGTTGCACCAAATAATATACTCCAAACAGTATGACGAGTAGTTGGATCCGGATCAAAACTAAAAAATAAGGTCAAATGTCGTATTAAAAAGAAAAGAATTTAAATTCTTACTTAAAAAATTCTACTCGACCTCCATCTAATGCTCTTTGCCAAACAGCTCGACTTCCACCTGCATCAATAACACCTAAAACTAACAAAATATATCATAATTCTATGACAAAACTATTCACCTTGAATAACTGATGCAAGAAGACCAACAAACATAATAATTGTTTGAAAAACATCTGTCCACATAACAGCTTTCATTCCACCCTATATGTTTCGAAAGTTAATTCTATAGAAAATATATAGATTATCTCAAATAACAAACCACTGTCGTATACATTGTACAAATGACTCCAATTGAAATAACACTAATCCAAACATTTAAACCAGTTACTTGACTTAAAGCTAAAGCAGGCGCATAAAGTACTAATGCCATATAAACTATCTAATAAAAGATCTATAAAAGTTTTTTTAAAATCAAAAATATTTTGTACATACCATTTGTACTGAAAAAATAACTGAAGCAACTAATCGTACATTTCGATCGAAACGTTTTTCTAAATACTAGATTAGGAAAATAAATTTATAATTATTAAAATTTATTTCAATATAGATTTACTTCATAAGCACTAGTTACTTCAAGTTTAACAAACATTGGCATAAAAAGTGTTGCAGTTAAATAAACTGTAAATATATAACTAATACCTACATGAAATCAATAAATTTTTCTGAGAAATAATTTGAGTTTTATTTTTCTTACAAATAATCCAATATTGTGTACCATAAATATAAATTTCTGCTGGAGTACCCAATATCGTAATAGCAGACATAAAACTAGCAAGTAAACTCATAGCAGTAGGAAATACCTAAACTTATATTTTGAGAATTTATTTGTATAGGATAATATTTATATTATAACCTACACCCATAGATTTACCAGCTAAAAGATAGTCTTTTGCCGTATTTGTTGATTGTCCAATAGCACCATTTTCAACATCTCCTTTCTTTTTTTTTCTTCTTTTATCAATAAAACCATAGAATAAACCAATTGCTGCAGAAAATAATAGTAATAATGCAAAAATAATATAATCAACAACATCAAAGCGCATATCTTTCGATGGCATCTTTTTGTTTGATTATAACCTGAAATAGTTGATAATTATATAGATATCACTATTTTTTGTCATTTTATTCTAATTGGACGATAAATCAAGATAACGAACTAAGTTTAAATAGTTACAAAATGTAGCTAGTACTTTTTCTTTTTACAAGTTTAGATCGATTTAAATAAAAAATTTCGTTATTTGATTGTATTCTAGAAAATGATTTTCTTCGTTTTATGAAGTTTAACAGATCTTTCTGTTTTTTTTTGTTGTCAATAAAATAACTTAATCCTTTTCACCTTCATCATTTTATATTGTCCATATGATCAAAAATGTCTCGACGATAATCGTTTTCTTCCTCTTATCTTCGGTCATCATCTTCGATCGTATAGAGAAATACATATAATAGTCCAGACAAAGTAAAGTGATAAATTTTAATCGTTACCTTGTTCGGCTCGCGAACATCTATATCTACATATATATATATTACTGTTAACTATTCACACACATATATATTTACGAATAGACGTAAAACTTAATAAGGAAAAAAAATATGTCGTCAACAACGAAATGTTCCATACAATTACAAATAAATCCCTGTATATCAACAGGATGTGATTCAACAAGTGAAGTTATATGTCGTCATTGTCATGAACAATATTGTTATTTATGTTTTATGTGTCATCGAAAATCATTACTAGATGATATGCAATCAATATCCGAACAAATGTCATCAAATCGTCGTCAAGGTGTATCGGAAGTTATTGAATTTATTAATAAACAATCTAAAGATGCACATGATCAAGCAAAAAAACTTGTTAATGATGTTATTGATCGAATTATTAAAGCAAGTCAAAATATAAATACATATGTTGAAAATCGTCGATTAGTTAAAGTAAATTTCTTTATTATTGGATAGATAAAATGAATTCATTTTATTCGATTATAGCTTAATCGTTTAGAAGAATGTTTACAGACATTTGATAAAGATGCTGAATTACTTAATTCAAAATTATCTCGACAAGTGTTTTTACCAGCTGATACGCTTTTAGAATTACGTCGTAAATATGCATACAATATGTTTAATATATCATCATCATCATCAGGAACTAAAGATACTCAAGTTGATAATGAAGAATTTTTTGAAAACTATCGTCATTTTGATGAATTAATTAATTTACGACAAAAATGGACGTTTCTTCAAGCAGCTTTAACAACGGTTTATTTTCCTGGTAAAAAAGATTTTTCATTAGATAAAATTTTAACATTTCTTGAATATCGTCATGTAAGTTAAATAAAATAAATTTTATGATAAAAAATTTAATAAATTATTTTTAGGATCGAGTATTAGAAAATTATCGAGATTATTTATCAATTAATGATGAATCTAAAGGTAACTGAATATTTTTCTTAATGATTTTTAATAAATTTTATTCAATTATAGAAGTATCATCGAAATCAATTGAAGATTTATTAAATGAATTAAGTTTCTTATCGAAAAAAGATGTTTTACCAGCAGAAGTAAGAAAAAAAAATTATTGTGATCTCTATAAATTATTTATTTTAGACGGAAAATTTTTCATATATTAGCGAAACATTAAATGATAGTGACTTAATCAAGGTTGATAGTGGTCATTTTGATGATGAGACATGTTCAAATTCAAGTCATAGTTGGCAAATTGAATATAATGATAAAATAGATGAATCAATAAAAAATTTTGAACAAGATTATCAACCATTCTGGCTTAATAAGCATTATGAAAGCTCTTAAACTTGCTTTAATATAAACTTAATTTAAATCTCTCTCTCCCTTTCTGTTCTTATATTTATGTTGCAGTTTTTTTTTGATTTAGCATTCTATGAGTGTAATAATATATTATAAATCAATGAATTAATTATTGTTATTATTTAAACGCGAAGAAATGTAAAATTAATAAAAACAAAATCTTTAAAAAATGCTTACCTGACAAAATAATGGTTTTTTATTTATAGTTGATCGAGAAATGAATCGTATTACTTTTACATGTATGAATATATATGAATTGTTTTTAGTACGTGTTTAATTACAAGAGAAACTATTTTCAGTTGATTAAAACTTATCAGTTTCGAATGTAAAATCTCGATTTCTCACATTTAATAAAATGTCATGAAAAAAATATATATATACGATAAAGATAATTAAAACGAATGATTGTAAGGTCGTATTGCCATTGTGTGAGATACAACGGAAGTAATAGTTTTAGTTTAAAACAAAATCATACATTCATCATTATCTGTGTCAATGAATTTCTAATTACATGTTAATATAAAACTTAATTACGATTAAAAATAATGTACTTGATACCAGAAAGAAAACATTGTTATAAATATTGAATATACCAATCAGAAACATAAGTATCATTCATTATCGTACAAAGAACATTACTCTAGTAGTTGATTTTACAAGAACTTATGTTACGGAAATTTGATAATAAATGTCAAATAGGATTGTATTACTGTCATACAATCAATAAAATTGATTAAAGAGCTTCTATCGTTCTATAATTGATAATTTTTATTCAACTAACAAAATTTAATCTCATCTTAGACCTGAACCTTCTTTTGTACTTGTTACAATAATAACATGATGCTTATATTAACGATTAAAATTTACCTCTGAAGTATTATGATCGATCAGATAGTAAAAAATTTCAATGAAATAATCTTGTAACTATAGAATTTCAACTAATTATTCCCTTGAATAAACATAAACCGAATATTTCTATTATATATCTTGTGTCATCGATTATTATTCTAGACATTTTTTTTGCCGCATGATTTTCTCTAATCTTTTACGTAATATATAAAGTAAACCATAACTTATTTTGAATAGATAACTATAACCTTAGAAATTAATAAACCGATCATTAAAGCCAAATCGGTAATATTGGTACTATAGAGAATATCTTTCTTTTTCTTTTGTTCTCTTGTTTTATATCAATTAGTCATTGACTAGTTATTAGAAAAGTAGTCTCTTGTTGTATTAATGTCAGAATAGTATGTCTCATATGATCGATGCTTTGCTATTCCGTCTATTTGATTAATTACACTCAATATGTCATCAATATGTTAACTGCTATATCCAAATAAAAATAGATGTACACTATACGTACGCCTTTTAAAGAACAGAATAAATACACCTAAAGAAAAATATCTCCATAAAGAAGATAAAAGTTATTGTTGGTACAAAAAATACTGATGAATGATATAATATGATTTGTAATGACAGCACAGTAAAACTAGAAGTTTGATCCGTTTCATATGTGGGGGTATTCTAATGCGTAATATTCTTAGACATATACAGATAATAAATATTATGATGATGAATAAGAAAAGACATAACTTTTGTTTTGATTTTTAGCTATTTTACGTCATCTTATGACGCATTATCTCGTTGATTAGAATAGGAACTATAAATTCAGGTTAATAATGATATTCCATTTTCAATAAGTTCGGATAACACATCTATTTTCTATATACAGGCATATATTTACTTCTTTTAGATTCCATTATTATTTTCAAGATAATGAAATACAACAAAACAGCTCTTCACATACACACTTTATAGCACTTCTTAGAATGATATATTTCTTTTTTCTTCATTGATAGTACAGGATCAATAAATATTAGATTTCTTTATAGAATTCTCATCGGTTTTTTTGCCCTCTTCCTATCAAATCAATATTGAGGAATATCATTGACAATATACATATTGTTATATATTACAATATGTTAATAATAAATGCAATTTCTATTGACATATTTCTTATTTAAATCAAAGAGCAAAAAGAAAAAATACTAAGAATAATCAAATAGTCCACAATAGATATTGTCATTTTTTTATTTAGCATAATCAAAAACTAATCATGTGCAGTAAATATATAGTCATAGTCCTATCTCGAAATAGTAAAATATACATTTATAAGGATTTCGGTTGAATAAACAATACGATAGACATCTCCGATAAGTTTTGTTTGTTTTTTTCGGTAATAAATCATAAGATAAACTATCTTTATGAAAAACCAATATAACAAAAAAATCGTAGGTTTTTTTTTCGAACAAAATAATACATTCTTTTTTTGCCTATATTGAATAAGATCTCTTTCTTAGATTTGTTTCCTTGCTACGCTTCGCATTATGATATATGATGTCAACCGAATGAATCAATGCTTCTTCTGTTCTGTTTTTCTTTTCTTACCGAGCTAGAATAACATCGAGAAAGCAACAGCTTGATTTTTTCTTCTTCGTCTTATACTATCATATTGTAACCACCGCAATAATTGATTTTTTTCTATACATAAAAGAAGAATAAACATACGCATGGAATTGGACAGCGAAGTATCCACGGATAAAATATCTATGATCAAAACTTCTACTAACTCTCAAAAACCGCCATCATTAGAGCAACAACCTGATGTTGTTCGAACACGAAAAATTATACTTATTTTGATCGGAATATTACTGGTAAGTTTCATAAAATAGACTTCATCTATAATCCATTTTTTGTTTGTTTTTAGTTTCTCTGTATTATTTGTTTTATATTCGTTTTTCATTCACTTGCAACTAGTGATTCAAAGAAAGATCAATCTCCAAATAGTGGTTCTCAATTAGTTTCTGTATTTATTTCTATTATTTACTATTGTTTCGGATTATTAGTAACCTATCGTTATTATCAAACAGGTCTACTTGTCGTAAGTGATAATTGACTTTGTTTTGTTTGGTCTTTTATAAATAAACAACATTTCATTTGTCTTATATATTTAGTTTGCATGGCTTGGTTTTGTAACACTTCTCTCAATGTTAGCTTTTGTTATCATTATTCTTGTTGGAATTATTATTAACACATCACATTTAGGAGTTGCTAAAGGAGTAATCGTTGCAATTATATTTATTATTATTTGTTTAACAGCTTCATTAGTTCAAGTAAGATTGAATTAGTTTTGTTTTCGGAGAAAAAAAAAATAATATTTTCATTGTAGATTTTTACTGTACGATATGTTTTTATATTATCAAAATTATTAAAAAATACAAAACGTTTAACAATTGAACGAATCTAAAACTATGTCTTGGAATGATAATAACGATATGCTTTTTTTATGTTACAGATGATTAAGAATGGTTATACATACTTGTTTATGATTGTAGAGATTTATTCAAACGACAAAAATGTGGAAATATCTGATTAGTTTTTCTTTTTTTTTTAATTTGTTTAAAATTTGTATGAAATCAGAAGTATACTATTGGTGATTGTTGTTTTACTTGTACATGATTAATATTAAATTTGACAGAACATCTTCTTCTATTCTCATGTATAAATAATATATCCAAGATAAATACGATCAAATTTCTATAATGATCAACAAAATAATCTCCAGCTGAGAACTATTCTATCATACTTATGATTACTTAACAACACTTTTCAATAGAAGATTATCGGTCAGGTTAAGTTTTTTCGACAAATTGTAGCTTGTAAATGTGTACTTTTTTTTCTTGAGAATCAACAGTCGACTCAGCACAGTTCAAAGTATCTATTAGAGCGAGAAAGAAACAGATGATTATAGTTTTCTGGTAGTTTTTTGCGAAAATTTGGACCACACTTAACTTGACCAAGATTATCTGTTTCTTTTTTTAACAAATTTATTCCTACTTTCGTATTTCATGCACGTACACTTAATTTTTTTATTGCACTTGTGTACGTAATTTAAAATAATAACTTGTACGTGATCGATTGATACATATGGTCTGTTGCATGATTAATTTCCTGTATACAATATTTATGTAATACCTCTGATACGAATATAAAAATCGATTAGACGCTTTTCATTAACATATTCTTTGGGTATTTATATGATTAAATCATGTAATATTTATATTAAAAGAATTTATGTAGATTGATGAGATGATCAATCGGTTTTTTTTCTTTCCACTTTTGAAATATCAATGCTATTGTAATTATCGGAAAGCTCAATGGACATTTTTAATATGAGATAGAATTGGTTGAATATAAAAATGTCAACAAACTATAGTAATTTTAGCGGGAAAATAGCCGAACGTCGACAAAAAAATGTGGACATCAGGGTGTGGGTGTAGAACAGAAAAACACTTACACCCACACCTTCACCCACCCCCTCACCCACCCACACCCACACCCATCCACACCCACTCAAAACCACACCCTCACCCACCCACACCCTTACCCACACTCACCCTCAACAAATATATGGGATTAGAAACTATGTATCTAAATTTCTTTCCTGAATCCTTTTTTTTAAATCACAACAGGTAACTTGTAATGAAAGAATATTTTTTCATCAATAGAAGATTAAAAATTCTTCTATTTATTTATTTTTAATAATCCATATCGATTCATTATTTGTTATTCTCGTATAGTAAATGAAAACAAGAAAATTTTTGAAATAATGAACAGTAATAACATTGAATTTCTATCTTCGAAAAAAAAACACGAAAAGAAAGAAAAAAAAAAGAAAACAAAATTTGCTCAAACATACAGACAACCGGTGTAAACTAGCAAAATAAAAACGAAAATCAATGTACAATCAATAGAGAAATAAAAAATAGATTTATTGTCTTAATGGTAAATCAATCGCATTTAATAATTGATTATAATCTTTTGAGAATATTAATATACCGGATGAACATGTTGATGGAATTCGAACATGTGTTACCGTTGGACGATATGGAATATTACGTGTTTCATTTTCATGTAACTGACGATCTTCTCGTAAAACATTAACAACTTGTCCAAGAACATTCATTGTACGCCACCTTGTATCAGAAAATAATCTTGATTTATTATTATTTATTGCTAATGGTGTTAAACACATTGGAGATTGATTATAACGTTGAACTATTTCATGACGTGTTATATATGTTATAGAATCAATAGTTAATTGTTCATAGACTTGTTGTGGTGATTGGATTTGTATTGGATTCATTAGATAGATAGCACGAGGTTCAACACCATAAATAACACGATGTTGCCAAGATGAGATTGTGTTCGAATAATTAGATCTTTGAGAATAAGTATGATCCATATTCATTATTGCAATAGGTAGAGCACCTAAAAATTATATGGGAAACGTTTTTTTTTTAAGGAAATAATAATTGATTTACCTTGTTTAATCCAGTGAGAAAGCCATTGTAATAAATCAACATCACGTGGTGGCCAAAATGGAAAGAATCGACAATGAATACGAGAAGAATATTCGGGATATTGAAGAAGATTTTCATGTAAATCACTTGCAGAGATGTCTACAATGAATAGAAGAAGTCTGTTTTGATCGTTACATATTTTACAATATAATTCATTCTTACCAGTTTCACTTCTATATTGAAGATAATCAAGTAATAATTCTTTTCTAATTGATAATATTCTCGATTGTTGATCTTGATTAATATCAATATTTAATTGAAAATATTGCTGAAAAACAAAAAACAGATGTTCGATAATCAATTCAAAACAAAAATCTATTTACCACAATCTGTTGTAATGATGATTGAGTATCTATTTGTCGAGCATGTTCATCATCCCATAGCATAACATGACGTTCAACATCACGAACAGCTTCATCAACAATCGTCTTAAAATTTCGAATTTAAAAATATGAATATTTTCAAAAAAAATGATTTACTTGTAAAGGAGATTCTTGATTTGATATTTCAATAATTTCTTCGGAAGATTTTCTTAAAA
The DNA here is from genome assembly GCA_905250115.1 of Adineta steineri. Lineage (NCBI taxonomy): Eukaryota > Metazoa > Rotifera > Eurotatoria > Adinetida > Adinetidae > Adineta > Adineta steineri. Next base: position 441,134 of record CAJNOI010000061.1, on the reverse strand, counting down.
TTTTTTTCTTTCGTAAAAATAAATATTCATTATCATCATTATCTTGTTTTTTTTTAATAAGTAAATTTGACATTGTCGTTAATGGTGGTTGTTGATCATCAATAATAATATGTTCAAATTTTTCATATTGATTATCAGAATTTATTGTTAATGATGGTAATGAAAGATATATTTGAGATTTTCGATGATTTAATTCAGTATCTGATTGTGAACGTTGAAGAAATTTTTTTTTCGAATATGCTAATTCATTTTCATTATTAATATTATTTAATGATATGGTTGATAGATGATTATTTTCATCATCACTTGATTGACAATCATCATTAAATTGTGCACCAAAACCTTGGTCTTCATCTTCATCAATTTGTACAATAACAATAGGAAATAATATTGGTTCATTTAATTCAATTGCTGGTTGTTGTTGTTGTGGATCATTATCAAGAATATTTGGATGTAATTGTTCTTCATTTATGATTTCATTATCTTGTTGTTGTTGATCTGTATCATCGTCTTGATTAGGACCAAAATCTTCATCAATAAAATCTTGATCTTCATTTCCTTCATCTTCATCACTAATTAATTCTCGAGTTGACTAAAAATATTCATATTAAAAATATTTATCCTGTTTGTCTATGCGTACCTGTTCTTCCTTTTTCTGTGTATCTGATTTACGACTTAATTCACTTTCATCATCATCATCATCATCGTCGTCTTCCTCCATTGTTTCACGTTGATATTCTCCGGGTCGATAAAAACCAACAAAAACTTCTAATTGTTCATTTTGATCAATATGTTCATTACATAAATGAGTTTGTCGATGATGATCATCATCATCATCGTCATCCTCTTCTTCTTCAATTTCAATATTTAATGATGAAGAATTTATTGGATTTACATTATTACTATTATCAACTGGAATATTCATTGATAGAACTCGTGTTGTGGTTTGTTGTTCATCGATTGTTAAGACTTGTGAATGATTATCTAATGTTGAATTAGTTACATATGAACAATTTTGTACAAAACTAGAAAATAATATAAAATTTCTATATTGAAATATTTCTAAACATACTGAGATGAATTCGATGATGAATCAATATAAGAATTAAGATTACATCTTGGTTGTGATGGTCTTGTCGAAAGTATAGTTGTACATTCAAGACATTGATTACTTAAACAATGAGATGTTGAACATGATGTCGATGAACGTGTAGAATTTAAATCATTTAATTGTTGTTGAACACTATTTGACAGTATATTAAATGATGAAGAAGATGATGATGTTGTAGTTGTTGCTTGTGGAGTTGAATATCGATTATTTGAAGTATGATATGTTGTTGATGGAAGAAAAGAATTTGCTGAACTCATCCCAATGGTAACAACAACATTATTGAATTTGACGAAAAGAAAGTAAAGATAGATATCTAAAGAAACAAAAATTGATTGAATTTATTCATAACAATATCATTCTCTTTATTTTTAATTCCGAATGAAAACAGAAACAAAAAAACCTAATAATAGATTAGTCAATAAATATCGATATTCAATGGCAAATAATAAACAACTTGTTTTTTTTTATTCAGTTTTTGATTTAGTTGATTCATCAAATGCTTCACCATATTCATTCACGCGAGTTTTATCAACTGGATAAAGCCTAAAAAGAAAATATAATATTTAAATACAAGGAACTATTGTAATCAATTTGACTAGCTTGAAACATTCAATCTCTGAAGGGCTATTATGTTAAGAAGACGTAATCCATGAAATATGAAGAAAGCAATTAAATATAACCGTAGGTTTTATGTAAATGACATTCTATTGAATAATTAATCAATTCTAGAGGGATATATATTCTGTTAAGGTAAGAATCGTGATAGATAAATCTTTATTTTCTATAATTAACATTTCGAAATATTGATTATTAAAACTTACCATTTTTGATATAGATAAATAAGAAAAACAAAATCATCACGAAAACATGCAAGACGATGAGCAGTTGGCATTGTAATAATAAACGCAAAGAGATCATCAATAAATGTATTGAATGCCTATATATTATTTTCAATAAATATTCGAAAAAAAAATATTCTTTTTGATTATTTAACTTACTTTATACATAAACGCTCTCCATGGTAAATGTGCAACAGATTTTAATTTATAATTTAAAAATAATTGTGGCATCATAAATAAGAACCCAAAAGCATAAACTCCATTGACGAGTGAATTTATTATCCATGAATACCAACTAAATATTTTGAAATTTATTTTATTTTTTTTATTAAATTATATTTTACCTTTTATGATTATTATAAATAAGCGAATACACAGCTAAGCCAATACAAAGTGGATATAGAAGATATGATAAGTAACGCATAGCCTAAAAAGATCAATTCAACAATTAAATTTTTATCAGATTAAGTATATAAATCGAAAGCTATGATAGTTCTCTCTAATAATATTTCTGTTATTGTATTTCTATCAGATTTAACGAATTTTACCGTTGAGTCATGCATCATTGTATCATTTTCTTCTTTTGATGTTTCACCGAACTAAAAACGAACATGGAATTTCTCTCTTATACATCTATGATTTTATGAAACTTACAGTAATTATTGGTTTATAACCATTAAATCGAACTTTAACCTTGAATGCTTTTGTTACTTTCCAAATCTAAATAATAATTAAATAATAGAAAAATACAATGAGAATTTTTTACTTCAATTAATGAACCAACACCAGATGGAATAAGCACCAATAGACTTGCACCAGAATCAAGTAAGTAAAGAAAAATAATAATATTACTAATCGAACGCCATACGACTAAAAAAGAAAACGAGAAATGTAAATTGTATTAAGTTTCGTTTTTTATTTAATTAACCTGTTCGTAATGATAAACCAACCATTGTTTTTCGATGTCTCCAATAATTAATATCATTTTTAAAAGCCAAAAAATCGAATAAAGTCTACACAAAGAAAAACAGAATTATTTAATTTTGTATTATTAAAAAAAATAGAATTAATTCTTACATGAAAAGCAGCAACAACAAATGTTAATGCTAATATTGGTAAATTATTATCAGCAAAAATACCTTTGATTTCATCAATTTCTTTATCAGAAAATCCATATACTCGTGTAGATTCAAGTGCTCGTTCAAAATTAACCCATAATCTCATACGACCAATTGATATTGGATTATACACAAGTTTTAATTCAATATTATCATCAGATGTGTTTACCGGCTAAGTAGAAACATAGATAATAGTCAAACAACATAATAGAAATATACTATTTGATAATTATATTTCAACGAAATGAAAATGAACTTATTTTATTCTCGTCTGTTAAAACAACGCATATATCTTGTCAGAGACGTAATGCCCCTTGCCTTGGAAAAAGTTTTTCGTGCTAAATCTAAACAAAAACTCGTGCTGCGCCCCCTGCCCTCGACACGCTCCTGTATTTTATACTTTCTCTCGTAATTCATGAACCAGATAGTACAATATAAAAATAATAACACCTTATCGTTTTCATTCTGATCTATTACACCGTTGTTATTATTCTATAAATTTTGATTTAATATATAATTAATTATATCTCTCATATGTTACTTTAGTGCAAATTATTTGCAAAAATTTAAATATGTATTCAAATTGAATATGAATTAACATATATCTGCCTTTAGCAATCAAATAAAGGATGATCCAGCGAACTGTTTAATCAAATCATAGATCCAACAGAGACTATATGAATATATTAATATAAATAAAAATCCTATTGTGAATAGATATGTTAAACTAGATACAAATAATATTTTTGTTCGTACCTGATAATCACGAAGACGAGTAGTTAGTTCATCTGAACTAATTAAAGGTCCATATGTTGTTTGAGAATATAGACTAATGAATTATGAACTATAAATAATCAATAAATAAAATAATATTTCTTACGTTATTAAATGATAAAGTTCTTGTGGGATTTCCATTCTATCAAATGAAATATCCTGATCAACACCATGGAATATAATTCTTTTTAAAATATGTGTTACAGGTATAGTTGAAGAAGTATTCGTCGTTTTTTTCTAAAAACCAAACATACAATTATCGTATTGGATTCTTTAGAATTAATTTATTCAAAACAAACTTGTTCTTCTTCTTTAACACCAGTTAAACTTGAAGGAAGTTTTTCTTGTAGAAGATTCATAAAATTCTGTTCTGGAATAAGATATTTTGATATTAATCTATGTCGATATATACGTGCTTGATCTTGAAATGGATCAACACCATGATAAAGATAAAAATGTATATAAAATGTTGTATTTTGTCGAAATTGTTTTACTAATGGAATATGTATTGTTCTATTAATAAAAAGTAAACAAATTCATTAAAGAATTGAAATTTTTATTTTAAAAAATTTTACTCATCAAATGATTGATTTATTGTAAAATTATTTATATTTAACATGGTTACACATTTCGAATCTGTCATTGAACGAGGTTGATTTGAAGTTGTTGATAAACAACTATATAACTATGAATTAAAGACATTTGTTTTTTCATTACAAATAAAATTCAATATTTCTATTAATTTACTTTCAATTTTTTATTTAATGATGATTTAAAATGTGGTGAAAGACAATTATTACTTTTACATGTAGGTGGACGAAACATAGCATAAAATGTATTGGCTGTATAAGATATATAAATAATAAATATAGCTATGGTAATGTTAGTGATACTAAAAAGTTTTATTCCAGCCATCTGAAATGCGAAGAAAATTAAGAAATTTGTTTTGTATTACTTCGTATATATTAATTTTGACATAATATATCACAATAGTTATTTTCTAAATAAATAAAATATTTTTAATCTATGAATAATTTCATCCTCTATCGATATTTATACTTAAAACAAAAAGAAAAAAACGAAAAGATTTAACTCTCAAATACAATACTATATATTATATCTCAAATAAAAGAAATAAAGTTTCTCAACGCAGAATATTGCGTTATAAAACAAATACGGTGAGATAAATATAACTATTAAAAAACAAGACAGACAAAAAATAATAATAATAATAAATGAATAGACATGGAAAATATAAATCTCTAAGGAGAACAAAATAGAAGAAATTATCCATTAAAACCAAATACATCATAATCGATCTTTTCATCTTCATTGGATAAAATTAAATCTTTAAGGTACAAAAACAAAAATTAAACAAACATTTCTTATATAATCTACATACTTCTATCAATATTATATTTTTTTATATTTGATACATCCTTTTGTTCAATAATTTGTCGTTTTTTTTGATCAGCAGATGATACTGATTTAATTGTTGGTATTTGTTCAAAATCATCATCACCATCCATAATATCTTCAACAATTGGTGCTAAATCATCTTCATCTTCATCATCGTCATGATTTTTTTCAATAAGATTTTCATTAATAAGATTTATTTGATCATTATTATTACCTTCAAGTTCATCATCAGCATAATCATGAATATCATCATCATAATTATTATTATTATTATTGTTTTCTCTCTCCATTTCATTTGTTTGATAATTTCTTTCATCATATAAATTATGTTTTACTTCATGTACAGCTGATATATGTCGATTTAATAATCTAGCTGATGTAAATTGTCTCTGACATATTGAACAATGATAATTATCATCATCGTTATTATTATTATTATTTTGTTCGTTACCAATTTCATCATCATCAACGCCAATATAACGATGATTTAATGATGCAGCACGTCGTTGTGGACGACGATTCATTGTTGTTGTTGTTGTTGTTGTTGATGTATTTCGATGTGTACGTGTAACATGTGCACGTAAATCAGCACGAGCAGCAAACATTAAACCACATTCACTACATTGAAATGGACGTGTACCACGATGTGTATTCATATGATCTTCTAATTGTTGACTTGTATTTGCGGAAAATTCACAATGTGTACATGAATAAATTGTTTGACCTTTATGAGTTTTTCCATGCATACGTAATGTATATCTAAAATTAACAATATGTTTTTGAAGTTAATTAGTAAAAGATTGAACATACTTGTCAGGAAAATCTTCATCGCATTTATTACATGGTAAAGGTTCAGATTGAGGAGCATGTTGTTTGTTAATATGATAACGAAGATCAGATTTTCGAGCCATAACAGATGGACAATACGAACAAGGATATGAAGGTTTTTCAGCCTGATGAGTTAACATATGAGCTTTTAAGCTAAATTGAAAGAATAATTAAATGGTGAAGAAATTTATAAGAAGGAGGTTAGGTTAGTTGAAATTTTAATCATTATCAACAAACTTACCTATTACTTTGAGTAAATCGAAAGCTACAAATTGTGCATTGATACGGTCTTTCACCTAGAAAATAATTCAATAAATAATCAAACTGATATTCTATTCATCTTACCGGTATGTACACGTAAATGCCTTTTAAGCTTAAATGTATCCGGACTACAATATGAACAATGTGGACATGCATATGGTTTTTCCTATGTATATATAAATATAGAATAAAAATCGAAAAGTAAACAATAACGATTTTCATACCCCTGTGTGTGTGCGAATATGTCGTCGTAATTTACTTAATTCAACTGTTGCATAACCACATTCATCACATCGATGTGGTTTTTCAAGTGTATGTCTAATAAAATAAAATTAATAAGATAAATATAAAATTTTCTTTTTATATTACTTATATCGAACATGTCGAATTAATTCTCCACTTGTTGTAAATGAAAATGCACAAAATTTGCACTAGAAATAATTATTAATTTATTTCGTTTTTTTTTCTAAACAAAATCTTTTTACTTGAAATGGTTTAACACCAAGATGTGTATTAACATGATTTGTTAATTGAATAGTTGTTTTAAATGATCGATCACAATATGCACCTAGAAAAACAAAAAGTTAAATAAAAACTAGAATTTTCGAATTTTTACATTTATGTGGTCGTTCAGTTGAATGAGATTTTAAATGTCTCTGAAGAAGATATTTTTTCGCTGTTGTATAATTACTAAAAATAAATTTCAGATGATAAATGAATTTTTTGTATTAGAAAGATTTTACCAGTATTGACACATCAATTTCTCTATTGATTTATTGTCATTTGCATTTGTTTTTGATACGGAACTATTTTTTTGTATTGTTGATTTCGTCCATTTTCTTGATGTTGGACTTGAATTGGAATAAAAAACAAAAATTCATATTTTATAATATAAGAAAAAGAATTTTTCATTTACTTAAAATCATAAACTGAACCAACTGATCTATTAGCTTGAAATTTTTTTGTAGGATTTTGTTCAGTATCACTTCTTTCATCATCATCACTAACGTGTTGTTCGTTTCTTGCATCCCATTCTTCATCATGATTTGTTTGATTACGAGAAGAATTAGGTGGTCGACCTCGTGGTTTTTTCTCTTCAGTTTTGTTTTGAGGTGGAGTGATTTTATCTAAATCTTCATCATCGTATTCAGTTGAATCAATAAATTTAACAGCTTTTGTCGATCGAGTTGATGTTCGAGTTGTCATTATCGTATAGAAAATATTTTGTATACTAATAAAATAAATCAATATTGTTCTTTGTTTATAATATACTGGTAATAAAATACAGGAATAGAATTAATTTAACATAGAGGTCGCCAGTCATCAAACATTGAGGAAGTAACCATATGACTCTATATAACGTGATCGATTAGAATAAGAGTCAATAAAATAAATATATTCAACGCATCTTTTCATATTCGAGATCTTTATTTAGAATATTATTGATTGTACAGTTCAGTCTGTCATATTTTCGAAATTCTTTTATAGGCTTAAATGACAGCTTATTACTGAAGGTATATTCATCATAAAGTGATATTGAAGACTCACATTTTTTTCCTTAAGTTTCAGCTTAATATACGTCATACAAATGTGAAATCTGTCAAATCAATGAATTTTACAAGATTGACAGGAAATAGAATGTTACAGGTTATAGAGAAGTCTTCGAAACCTTCATGATCAATTATAAATATTGAAATAATGGAAAACACAATTATTTTTACAACATCGATATACATTATCTTAGAAGTCTCGATTTGATTTGAATTATTCTTTTTGTTTCTTTTGTCTGTTGCATAGTTGTGACAAAATGTTCATTTCATTATACAGTAGAAAATAGATCAGATAAAATCTATAATGGAGCTTTTATTGTCAAATATGGCGATATTTTTGTAACTCCAGATGTATTTTGTTCTCATAAATAAATCAAATAGCAACTTTATGATAATATTTTTCTATGATAATGGTTAACAATCATTTCAATATTATTTGAAGAATATGCAAAAATCTTTGTTGAGTTCATCTTTTTTTTACAATTAATTCAGTTATATATAGTTCAAGTCATTATTTTCTATTCGTATATCTAAGATTAAGCCGAGTATATGAAAGAACAATTATGATCTTATAAAGAATGAGACAGCTTATTTAACATTTATTATTTAATCAACAAAAAAAAACAATTATGAACATTTCAAATGAACAACTACTTTCAAACATGAAAGAAAAATGAACTAAACTCTGTTCTTAAGATTGTACATTTTGATTTTCTGGGCAATGCATTCTAGTAACATTACATCGTCCGTTGCAACAAGGAATCATTCTGGAACAACGTAAAACACCACGGATACAATAGCCAAGTGGATGTGGTGGTGGTTCAACATATGGTCCAATATATCGATATGCATGTGGTCTATGTCCAAAACCTGGTGTTAATCCTGTATATGCAATTACTGGAGCAGTAGTGTCATCTGTGTCCATCCATTTCATAGTAGTAGGTCCATCTGTTATTTCCACCGCATGTGAAACTTTCATAACAGTAGAAGTTTCGACAACCTCAACAGGTTTAACAACTACAGTAGTTGCCACAACTTCAACAGGTTTAACAGCAGTAGTAGTTGCCACAACTTCAGCAGGTTTAACAGCAGGAGTAGTTGCAACAACCACAACAGGTTTCACAGTAGTAGTAGTAGTAGTTGCAACAACCACTGTAGTATTGCTTGTTTGTGCATTAATAAATAAATAGCACATGCTAAAGATCATGAAAGTGAGATAGTGCTGCATTTTGCTCAGTTTCTTCTCTGAATGAATGAATGAATGAATAAATTTACGCTGTTTTTATATATATCATCTACTCTCTTTTTCTCCTTCTCTTTTTCTTTTCCTTGATCGCTCAATGTTTGACCTTGATCAATCTCTTTCTCAAGCATCACATAATCATAGATTGGTCAAGATATTTATCTTTCGTCAATATTCCTTTTATTGATATAGAACAAAAACAAATTCAAACAACCAATAAAAGATTATTTTCAACTCAAGCACTGTTCTTGCTTGTATAAATATACCCATTGCCCTATAGAGATAAAAAAATATATGTCGGAGTAAAAATTGGAATGTAGTTCAATATAGAACGATCTCATATTGAACTAGGTCAGTTTGGAATTCTAATGTGTCCTATTCACAGCGGACTAAGACGGATTAGAATTTTGAAAAGAACTAGTATAGATTAGAATCTTAATTAGAACTAGTTCAGGATGGAATTCGTATACGTAAGATTGTTTAACAAGTATCAAAAAAGGATCAATTTTTAATGTGTGAAATATTTTAACTTATGTGCATCGCACAGATACACTTTAAATAGAAGTATTTTATTCAAGAATCAATAAGAATTGATATACATAGACTGAAGAGTATAGAGGTATGCATGACATAAATATCACACATTTATCTTCTATTATATTTATCACGTTGACTGTCCCGTGCATCACATATGATGCATGCGCTGCATATGATATTTAAACTATTGAAATATATGGATACGATGTAAAGAAGTATTGTAGTTTTAGGTTGAATCATATATAATGTACTGAACATAATAAAATCCTAAAAAACATTGCGCTTTGCTTTTATTTGAGAAAAAAGTGAATGCTAAATTTCAGATGTTTTTATTACAAAAGTGTTTCAATATAAAATAAACTGTTCTTCTTTACCAACTTAAATGAAAATAAAAGAATAGTCACAAGTTCCCGTAATGATGTTTAGTGACACTCATTAAAACAAAGTAAGCAGAATGGTTTCTTATATAAGAAGTACTATCTTTTTTTTCTTTTCTTCACTTGGCCCTTTTCCCTCTCTTAATGTTGTTCAGGTATATTCTCCTCTTAGTCATATTTTATATCTAGAATGTTTGGTACTTCCTGGCTCGTTTATATATATATAATCATCGTTTCTTCAATAAAGTTAGTTTAGTATTATTCTAAGAGAGACAATTGAATCATATGTGTTGCATGCAAAACACATCGAGGATATGTTTAAAACTTATTTTTGTGGTATATAAACGTAATACATTTCAAAAATAATATATTTGAAAATTAAGAAAAAATTAAAAAATGGACGTAGAACAAGTACTCATTTTTTGTATGGAGACAGTCAACGTGTTAACGTTTATTATTTAATCAACAAAAAAAATTATGAACATTGCAAATGAACAACTACTTTCAAACTTGAAAGAAAAATGAACTAAAGTCTATTTTTAAGATTGTACATTTTGATTTTCTGGGCAACGCATTGTAATAACATTACATGGTCCATTGCAACAACGACGAATTCTGGAACAACGTAAACGACCACGAATACAATAGCCAAGTGGATGTGGTGGTGGTTCAACATATGGTCCATGTCGAGAACCTGGTGTTAGTCCTGTATATGTAATTATTGGAACGGGAGTATCATCTGTGCCCATCCATTTCATAGTAGTAGGTCCATCTGTTGTTTCCATCGCATGTGAAACTTTCATAATAGTAGAAGTTTCGACAACCTCAACAGGTTTAACAACTACAGTAGTTGCCACAACTTCAACAGGTTTAACAGCAGCTGTAGTTGCGACTACTTCAGCAGGTTTAACAGCAGGAGTAGTTGCAACAACGACAACAGGTTTGACAGTAGTAGTAGTAGTAGTGGTAGTTGTGACAACCACTGTAGTATTGCTTGTTTGTGCATTAATAAATAAATAGCACATGCTAAAGATCACGAAAGTGAGATAGTGCTGCATTTTGCTCGGTTTCTTCTCTGAATGAATGAATGAATGAATGAATAACTTTACACTACTTTTATATATCATCTACTCTCTTTTTCTCTCTCTTTTTCGTTTCCTTACTCGTTCAACTCGAACGTTTGACCTTGATCAATCTTTTTCTCAAGCATCAAATAATCATAGATTGGTCAAGATATTTATCTTTCGTCAATATTCCTTTTATTGATATAGAACAAAAACAAATTCAGACAACCAATAAAAGATTATTTTCAACTCAAGCACTATTCTTGCGTGTATAAATATACCCATTGCCCTAATGAGATAAAAAAAATATTTGTGATAATCATAAAACAAAATAATCAGTAACTTACTGTTGTTGGACATTCAAGTGTATCCAATAAATTCCATGAAGTTGTTTTTTCACCAACTTTTTGCATCTAGACATAAGACATAGAACAAATTATTTAAAAAACTATTCACATATGAATCTAACCATATTATTCCAAAGTTCAATAGCTGCTGCTTCATGACCTTTTTGACTGAAATGAAAACAATCAGGCGAAAAATATGAAAAATCAGCTAAGCCATTGCTCTATAATAAATAATAAAATTTTTTTTTGAAAAACATTTTTCATATATTAAGAATCAAAAGTTTTTTTCATACCGTAGCTGGTACTTTCATATGTTCCATGAATGGTTGTAGGACAACAGTAAAATCATTCGATGTATCATAAATACCTGAACTAATCAATTTCTTTGTTGCTATTTGATATTCCAAATTTGCTACACGAACTTGTTCACGTGTTTTCTTATTAACAGCACAATCACACATAAAACTATATATATTCATTAATTTATTCTCTTAGTTCGTCTTCTATCCTCTATCTTACTTTTGTAATGATTGACATCGAATACCTTCATGTAAATCTTCAAGTTCAGCAACATTAAGAACAACAACAAGATTAACAAGAGCACGAGGCATACGAGCTTTCAAAATATCTAATGCTGTTTTAATATTATTCGTATAAGTAGCTGTACTAAATCGATTCTAATTCAACAGATATAAATCAATGATATACCAGAAAGAATAAAAACATACTGTATCTTTGCAATAACCACAAAGATCATTACCACCAATAAAGAATGTTACTAATTTCCAATCTGCAGCAAATTTTCCAGCACCTAATGCTTTTGTCATTCGATCAACAAGAAGATGAGCTTGAGTTGGCATATCACTTTAAACAAAGATAATATACTCCTTCGAATTATGAATTAAACTTACGAAGAAATAGCACCAGCTTTTGCAACATTAAAACCAGCTTTGGAAGAATTTCGATCACCAGTTCCTTGAGAATAACCACTTAATTGACTGTTAATTTGTCGTAAAATATCTAAAATTTAGAAAGAAAAGAAGCAATATTTTAATGTTGAACAATATCAAAATATTTACTGGGTAATGTAACAACTTTTTTGAGATCGTCATCACCACCAATACTAAAACATAAAAAAATAATTTTGAAAAACTAATTTAAAGATTTTCTTTACCTCCAGGAAACACCTCGATATTCAACTATTACAGCAACAATTGAATTTGCTTTTGCACCATTTGCTGCCTAAAATAATTGAATATTAAATAGTTTCTATTGTTCTATCATCAAACATACAGTTAAACTATCACCCATGGATGCTACAAGTTTTATATCAGCTGGTCTTAAAGCATGTACTATAAATAAAAGGATAATTATATTAAATTTGAATGAAAATGAAAAGTAATAAATACCTGAAGTTGGAAGTGTTGGTGATGGAACTAATGCTGGACAATTAAATACTAATCGAGAATTTCCAAAAGCCAAAGGACCCTAATAAATTGAAATGAAAATTATAGAAGAAAATATTAAGTATATTGTACCAAGAGTCTCATTCGTTCAGCTGGTGTATGTTCGCGTTCATATTGTGCCAATGCAACACCTATTCTAACAGATTTTGTATATCACAAATCTTTAAAAAAAAATCTTACCGGAAATCAAAAGGAAACTTAAATAAGAAAGTAACATGGTTTTTCGTTAATTTCTTCTGAAATGACGATATAAGAAAGAGCAAAATTATATTTCATGTTTTTATATCGATAATCGAAGTTTATTTTAAACAGATGTTCGATTTTCTCAAGTAGTGCAGAAAACGAATGGCGTGAGTTTATTTGATATTATTTATTGGATGTTTTTAGTTTTTTCTCGAAAATAATATTTTAATTGACATATAAATTTGCAATAGAACGATATTTATAACTTTTTACTTTTATGGTATTTATCAGTGAGTATATATATGGCAGTGGCGGATCTAGGATTTTGGAAGGGGCGGGGCGATTTTTTTTTTAGTATGGAGGGGCGATACCTGAAGAGGGGGGGCGATTTTGGTTAAAAGCTATTTTTTGAGTCCAACCGAGGTAGTGTGAACCTATTTTTTCGTTCGTTTATTCTGGAAAAAATCCAAAAAAAATTCGGAAGGGGGGTGGGGCGATCGCCCCCATCGCCCCCTAAATCCGCCACTGATATATGGCACTTTGACAAAAATTATTTATAACAATGATTGTGTCTGATAAGAATTCTCCTACTACTCTACATTTTCGAATTTATGAAATAAAATTAATTGTATAAAATACCGACAATATTCATAATGTAGAACTTCAAAATATATTAATATTGGGCGGATGTACGGCATAAACTTGGCAAATTAATGCAATTATAATATATATGAATATATTAAATATCTCTTCTATATTCTATTAAAAATCTTGTTTACTCAATCGAAATATATTGCTATGTGGCCCATCAAATATAGTGTCTATTATGATATTTCCAATTTAAACTAATTGAATTAGTCACTTGTATTGCAAATGAGTACGATAGAAGATTAAGAGATTTGCTTAAATGATCATACAGCGTATACTCGATGCTGTATATTCAATTTTTGTAGATATATTTGATTTACGTACAATAATACAATTTTCTATTCATTATATAAATATTTGAAATTTTATTTAATTAAAACAACATTCACAAAAAAACAAAATTTTTAAATTTACTAATTAATCGAAAATTCTCATTAAGGTTAGTGGCTATTGCTATCAATATGTTGTTTATAAATACACATAAATTTAGCTATGAATGCTTCCAGATGGAAAATTTCTTTTGAGCCCTGTCGAAGACGATGTTCATATTCGGCAGCTGTTTGTGTTATTTGAATTTTTAATACATCATCACAATTAGTTAATAGTTCTTCAAGTAAACCCTAAGAATAAAATTCTTTAATCCCAAAACTATATATTAAAAAAGTCAAATTTTACTTTAAAAATAATTTCTGCTGGAATACAATGTGTAATTAATTCATAAAGCCGTTCACGTACTTCAAAAATTCTATAGAAAAGAAAAACTAATTAAAAATATAAGGAATCTTATCTACCGTTGAGGTGTCTGTTGTTCACTAATCATTCGAGCTGTATCACGTAAATATATTTCCCAATCTGGTTCAATTATTTGTTGATCTTTTGTTAGAGGAATTCTAATAAAAAGACATCCCTTATTTTGTTTTCTTCAAATTAAAATTTTTACTTTTGTGTAGCACATGTTTGAAGCATAAGTAAAGCTCTTCGAAGATTTCTTTGACTTTTTTCACCAATACGATTTGCTAATTCAATTGGTAATTCTATTCCTTCCAATTTTGCTACTTTTTTTAATACTATACTTATCTTTAAAAAAAAAGAAATTAAATTTTCTTAATAAATAAATAATTATACTTCATCAATTGTCGGTGCAGCCATTCTTATTCCTAAACATCGACTACGAATCGCTGGTATAACTCGTGATGTTGAATTACAGCAAAGTATAAGACGACATGAGCTAACATATTTTTCCATTGTACGACGAAGACTATGTTGAGCATCTCGTGTTAATTTATCCACTTCAACAATAACAATAACTTGAAAAATCAATATAAAAAGAGATCTCTAAATCAATATTTATATTGAATATATCAATATTAACATACTTTTGAATGATCGTTGTTCTATACTATTTATTTGTTTAGTTTGTGCAATTGTTTTAATTAATTCATGAATAACAACACGATCATAAATACCAACATCACTAAAAAATTTTAATTTTAATAGAATAAACTTTTGTAAATTACCTTGGATTGACTTGTGTATGATAATTACTACCAATCGTTGTTATTTCAATTTTTTTTCGAGATGGTGTTTCATATTCATGATTTTCTAGACGTAAAGATTGCACACCATCACCATATAAAGCGTGAAGTAAACATGTTATGCGAGTTTTTTTACCGGAACCATTAGGACCAAAAATTAGAAAATGAGGAAAATCACCATTAGCTACCTGAATAATTAATAAACATAAAATTAGACGACAAATTGAATGAAAAAATTCTTTTACAATCGTTTGTAATAATTTGGCTTGTTCTAATTGATAATCAAGTTCTTGAAAATTTCTCGGACGATATTTATCACACCAAAGACTCATCTGAAGAAAAGATTTCATTTTGTCATAAGATCAAATATCGTAATCATAACGAATGATTGGCACAATTTTTACATCTACATAACTTCAGCTTCTTTAAACTTTAACAATTCTCTCCACTATCGTTTAATAATAGATTAAACAGTAAAACGATGATAAATTAATTATTTCCTGTCAACTTTGACTTATAGAATAAAGATAGATGAAACATAATTGCAGTTGTACCTTGTCCTTATTTATTAATTTCACATTAGATAATACAAAACGAAACACCTTAAAACAATAGGAAAATATGTTAAGAAGAAAAAAAAACGGGTTATTTATTCTTTATTAACCATTAAACTTTCATTTGATCCTGATGTTTCAAGT
Organism: Adineta steineri; assembly: GCA_905250115.1. Classification (NCBI taxonomy): domain Eukaryota; kingdom Metazoa; phylum Rotifera; class Eurotatoria; order Adinetida; family Adinetidae; genus Adineta; species Adineta steineri. The sequence goes on along the minus strand of CAJNOI010000061.1, from coordinate 425,136 downwards.
AATAACTTATTAAGTACTTTTTTAGCTGTATGAAATACATAATAAGTCAAAATGATTGTCATGAAACATTCGCATAATCCAACAACAATACCAACAGTTTTTGTGCGTTTATCAATTAAAATTAGATCTGTCATTGAATGCAAACGAGAACCAAGTGAACAATAAATAAGTTGAGTTGGGATTAAACCACATAACGACCAGAAGAGATAAATGCGAAACGGGATATTACTAATTGAATAAAAGCCATTTTGTAAACCAAGAGGAATCTATTGAAATAAAAAATATTTCCAAAAAAGAAAATGTTTTATTTTTGTTACCGGGGTGAGTCTACTAAGAAAAATAATTTTATAACCATCTGCACTGTTAAGAACCTTAATTATCGTTTGAATAATTTCACTATTTTCAAAAGTTGCTTTGAGATTTTTAATCACACAATAATTATGTGTTAATATAAAACGACAAACATAAAATGATACAGATAAACCAATGCCAGCATAGATTATTATAAATATCACACCATAAATAAATCCATATAAAAAACCGCAAGCAATATTTAATAAAATGTAACCTATGCAAATAAATTTATTTCAATATATTACAAAAAATAATATTTACTTACCCCAAGCAAATGGTAACGAAACAAGTGCGAATAAAACACAAAAAAACAATGATGTCCACCACCATGGTAATGTTTCAAGAATAAGTAAAACATTAATTAATGAATCCTTGTATAAATATGAGCATAATGATGTTAATACGACAAACATAATGAAAAAGAAAATAATTTGTTTAAATGAAGGACCAGTAAAATTTGTTGAATGAAATATATCATGATGTGTTGGTTTAAATTGAATGAGTTTTTTCTTTGATAGAAATGGTAAATCATTATTAGTATCAGTCTTGATTTCATAATCATTTGCATGATAGGGTGATATTGAATGAATAGATGCTGTTGTTGGTGGAGAAAATTGAACAACAGTAGTATCAGACATTGAATAAGATTTGTTGTTTTTACAATCTTTTGAAAATAAAAAAAAAGAAAACAGCCAATTCAAATGAGTTTGAAATTTTTTTTTTAAAAAAGTGCATACTTTTTAACCATGACACATATTGACAACTATTTTAATCGAACGGACGGACAGTTCGCTCATGCACATATGAAAGAACACAAAAAAAAGCAACTATGTAAATTGGAACAGTAATACACAACAATAAATGAGTATCTAACGATAAAACAGAACATGAAAAAACTCGATTGGTTAGATTGTATATTACCAGTAATTTACAAAAATAGATGTCCATAATGATCGATAAAAGCAAATATATGTGTATAACTAATTTAATAAAAGGACAATAATACTGACTTAACAGATTTATCAATCATTTTTGTTCAAAGAGTAGTATATTATTATCTTTGAAAGCATGTTCTGCAAAGCTAAGTCGTACTTTTGAACTCTTATGGCACTATGTTCTTTCATTCCTTCTCATACGACCTATTACTACCCAAATTATAGTAGCATTTATTGTCTTATAATGAAATTCCGTCTTGCTTTAGAAATACTAATACATCTGTTTTATATAACTGTATACAATCGATTATGACTAAGATAGATAAAAAGAAAGGAATAGTTAATCTGACAAATATAATCTGTGTGACATCTGTGATCTATAAGAATTTATTGGATAAAATAATGATAATCGATACGATAGATAAAATAAATGTATATATATCTTGTTCTACGTCAGTTTCACTAATATTTGAAAATTAATTCTCATTCTATTTTGTTTCATTATACAATTTTTTAATTAAAATCAAAATGGCTGTTCTCAATCGAACAGTTTTTGATATTCCATTAACATGGAATCGAACTCGATTTGAATCAACACGTAATAAATGTCGTATTGCTCGTAAACTTATTGATTTTAGTATTAATGGTAAATCATTAAATGAATTCTTAAAACAAAACAAAAAAATAACTATTTTTTTTTTTCTAAAATTTAGTACAATTTGAAAAACAAATACGAGGTATATTTTCTCATAATATTGAAATTGACGAAAATATAAATGATATCAATGAACGTTTATTAAAATACCACGATAAATTACGTGTACTTGATAATATGATTGAATTAGCTTCACAATCACTTAGAATTTATTTTGATCGAGTAATATTTTCTATTTAATTATAGAAATCAATTTTATTTTTTCTTTTGCATCAAAATTAGAGAATGGAAAATGTACGTGCTATTGTTAATGAACATTGTAATATAATTCAACAGATTATTCATGAAGAAGCTGACCATTGGAAAGAAATTCATTCTATTATGGATCAGTATGTTTTACGATATTTCATTTTGTAGTTTTTTGTAATTAAATTTATATTAATCAAGAAATTTAATTAATCCCGGTGATATTCGTTCTCGAGATAATTTTCCACGAGTAATTCAAAAAAGTCCAGCATCAAATATTGAAACAATAGAAGAAGAGGATGATAATGATGATGATAAAGGAGAACTTGTAACAAAATTATTGGTAATTATATTTGATTTATTTTACTATTTAATACTTTTTTGCTCTTTAAAGAATGGTAAAACATTAACACCATTACTTACTCAAATGATTCGAAGTAAATCAAGAATTTTTCAATATTTTTATATAATAATGAATATTTAGAATCTCGAGTTCAATCAAAACGTCTCACAATAGTCCCATCCATAAAAATAACTGCTCCTAACCAACAAGAATATTCAATACCAAGAAAAGAAGAACGATTTACTACGCATCTTATCCCACTTAGTATAGTTCGTCAACCTTTACAAATTATTGATACAACATTTGTTGTTAAACCTGAAGAAACGATGATTGATGGTGAAATACAGAATAATGATGAAGAAGATGATGATAATGATGAACCAAATGGAACTTATCGAGCTCCTAATCAATATTGTCATTCACATTTATGTGTAAATCAACCTGAAACATTCTTAATTGATTCTCAACGAAATATACCTGCACGATTATGTTTTTCACCAACAATTCTTCAAGATGTAACTGATTTACCTGAAGATGATACTCATGAACAATCATCATCATCACCACCATCTAGTAAGAATGAAAAAAATGAAGAATCAATGCATAAAATTCTCTTACCAGTGAATCAAAATCGAACGAGTAATATAAAAAAGAAGAACAATGATTATTTCATTACAATACTGTATTTATAGATATAAAACAAATTCAACAAGATAAACATCGTTTTGGTCAAACGTTTTTGCTTCATAATGTTAAAACAGAACAAGTCGATAATGATCAAAATGAATATATACGACCAACAATTCCAGATGATGGTGATGATGATGTATTAGTCATCGCAGACACTAAACAATCAGAACATATACCTCGTATGTTATTCTACGATTATTTTTTGTATTATATGTTTAATAAGTAATACTGGTTTGAGACTAGGTGTACAATTTAGTTAACTACATTAATTAAAAATATTTCGAATAATAAATGAGAAAGTGAGACGGATTTATTTACTAGCCTGAGGAATTTTAATAAAATCGTTACACTTTCAGAATAAATAATAATGATCTTGTTATGACTATTTTCTTTCATTCAGATACAACGAACAATAATCCTTCTCTTAAATCAAATTCTTCAAATCAACAGTAAATTATCAAACTAATTTCTTGAACTTACAAGATTTGCTAGTGTTGTTTTTTCTTTTAGAGAAATCTCTACTGTTCAAGAAACAGTACCAGTAAAAAATCGAACACGTATAACAACTAAACCCAAAACAAAATCGGTGATTGTTAGTGCAAGAAAAACTCGAAGTGCTACAAAGGTTATTGCTGAACAAGAAGCAGAAGTAGCAGTAGCAACTGAAAAAGTATTAGTAGAAAAACCAATTGAAACTAAACGAAAGACACGAAAACGTAAACAATCGAAATCAATCGATCGTCCAGCGGAAACATCTGACGATGAAAATAAAAACCAACAATCAAATTCTACTCGTATGATTAATAACAAAAGAAAAACAAAACGACGGAGAAAATCCAAAACTGACACTCATCCTCAGGAAACATCTGATGATGATCCTATTAAACGAAAAACTCGTAAACGAAGTAAACCAAAACAAATTGATGATCAACAAGAAATACTAAATGAAAATGAAAATAGTAAAAGAAAAACAAAAAAACCAAAAGAACAAATAATACTAAATGATGAAACAACAAATCTTACTAAACGTAAGAAAACTAAAATATCAACAACTGATAATGAAGAAAAAAAATCAAAAGAAAAAAAACGAAAACCTAAGAAAACCAAAAGTATGTAAGACAGTCTAACTCAAAAAAAATCCCTGATAAATTCTATTTAGATGATGATGAGAATGAGGAACCAGTATCCAGACATCGTAGCACTCAGTCTTCTGCAAGTAAGTCTTTCGAAAAATTTTAATAATCTCGTTTATTTATTCAACATAAATTCTAGAACGTAATCATCGATCCAGCTAAAATTATTCTTTTTCTTTACTTTTGTACTTTAATATTCGTTTAAAAAATAAAGAATATTCTATTCAATTTAATGCGGGAAATAATAAATTTCACTATTTCTTTTTTCATATGTCTATGGAAATAATCAAAGATTCGATGAATATCGACGGTAAAAACTAAATCAAATAAATTTCTATTCAATATTTCTTTTTTCTCTTAAATAGAATTCATTCCGATTAATACAACTAATAATATTAATGAATGCTATAACTGTCGAGGATTAGAAGTAATACCTACCTTTATGAGATATTTTTCATATTAGAGTATTACATCGAAATGACTAAAATGAAAATCATTATTCGTATTTCAGAATACTGATCGAATGAAATTAATTGAGCATTCAAGTCAAGTAGCTGCACTTACAAATGAAGAGATAAAACTTAAAAGCCTCCATCGACGTCTTGAAATGCGTATAAAACGATTTTTACATCGTACACGTAATTCAATTTTTATGCAAGAGTAAAGCTAAATTATTTTCTTATGATTCGTAAATTTTTTCATTAAAAATTTTCAAAGAAAATTACTCAATATAGAAAAAAATTCGCAAAAGGAATTACTTATACGTAAGAATTTAATGAAACATGGAAAATCTTCACAACAAAATAATATCAAACAAATTGAAGATGATAATATCAAACTTGAAAAAAGTATTTCTTCTCTTTGTAATAAGGTGATTGTGGTATATGAAAACAAGTTTAAGAGAAAATTTATTAATTATCTCAGATAAAACAAATTGAAAATAATTCAGAACGAAATAAGAAAACGAATGATAATCAATATGAAATTGAACAAGATAAAATATTAATGCAACGGGAAAATCAATTGCATCGTGTTTGTATTTCATGATGAATTATTTGAAAAAAAACTAATCTTATTCTTTAGATGAATCTTGAATTAAGCAAAATCTATGCAAATAATACCGACTTACGTATTGATATCAAACGTATGTTGGATAAACGTCGTGAAATGATAGACGAATATAATCGTTTGAGTATTGTGATTCAAAATGCAACGGATGAATCACGTCAATTAACATCCGAATGTTCAGAAAGTTTTGCGAATCGGTATGAAATTTTTTCACAGAATTGTTTTGCTATTTGTGTGTATAATCTATAGACGAAACTTAGTTGCACGTATGCGATCTGTACGTGATCAACATGATCGTGATGAAAAGAAATTATTAAATGATATCCGTGAACTTGATCGATTATTAGAAAGTAATTATGCATCGAAAAATTTTTTTTTGAAAAAATCTAATGTACGACAAGAACATATTCGATTGAATGAACTTTTTGCTGGAAAACGTAATGATTTATTCATACATTTTTTGTTTTCGTCTATCATAATAATCTTTAAATAGGTTCGAAAGGAGCACAAAGTGCTTATACAGCTGATGAATTTCATCGTTTATTTCGTATTGGTTTTGATCAAAATTTTGTTAAAGAAAAAGTTCTGAATCGAACTGTTGAAACATTTCTTAACGAACAAGAACAATCATTTACTCTATTTGAATATGCTGTAGAATTAATCAATGAAGTAATTACAATTTGGTCAAATCCCGAATTTGACTAGATAAAATTGAAATTCTAGTTTTGTCGGGACAAAATTATAATATTGTCGGGACAAAATTATAATATTGTCGGTTTCGACTATAAAACTGTGCTAAAAACCAGTAAGGGAAATAGGTAAAAGGCTAAGACTGATAGTGAGGGTGAGTGTGTCGTATAGGATTCAAGTATTAGTCTATTTGGGATCATCAGAATTCTCATAGACAATGACGTTTTGACTGAAATTCAGGTTTCCGCAATTCTTCACTCTCACCTTCACCCTCACTCTCACAATCGAAGTTCATCACCCTCACCCTCATTATCGGTCTTAGCCTTTTACCTAATTCCCTTACTGGTTTTTAACCAACTTTATAGTCGAAACCGATAATATTCTTATTTTTTCCGGACAAAATCAGAATTCCAGTTTTGTCTGATCAAATTCTTATTTTGACCTTAACATATATATTCTTATATTTCTAAATAGCTTGATCATCTATATGAAAATCTTGATAATAAACGAAAATATATTTCGAATATATTTTCAACGGATAATATTGATTCATTTGTTATAAAAGATATATTTTCAACACTTGAAGTTAGTGAAAATTGTTTATATTTTTTTTGGATAAAGTTTTTAATTTTAGAATTCAGTGAATGAAGCTAATATGAATGTTGAATCACTTGAACTAGCTAAAAGAAATCTTCGTGAATTATTAAATACAGCTTATGAATTAATTTATAATTTATTTTTCGAATTAAATTGTGATCGAAATATAATTTTATCATCGGAAAAATCTATTAATGATCGAAATATTCTCTTCTATCTAGCTGCAATTGAAAATCGTGTTCAACAATTATTACCTACGAAAAAAATCTATCGAAAAGGTGGAGGACATCATAGTTATATAGATGATACAACAATTAGTTGGCGAATAGATCATCAAAATCATGACCAATCTCCTTTATTAACAAGTACAACAGGAAATAAACAACATATTTCTGATAATTTACAAGAAATTGATTTTATTACTCCACAAATTTTACCGTAAGTCTTTCCTATACACAACGTAAATTATCTGATAAAATTTATTCTTAACAGTATTGAACAAAATTATATGAATAACGATGATATGTCTAAAAATATATCAACAGATATCGTTAATTCAGTTCTAAATGTGTATAATGAATGTATTCATACACCTATGATCAATATGAATAATAATGTCACTGTAATTGGTCAAATCGATGAAGTTAAATAATGTTATATTAATAATATTTCGATTTTTAAGTAAAAATACACTAATTGAATCTAATATTGATTAATATACGTATATGTACTATGTGTAGCTTTGTTTTGATATCAATCTATGCATACAATTTATAAATCGTATGAATTTGCACAGTATTGAATGCTTATACAGTTTTCGCTGTTTTTCTTGTTCTTATATGAAGTAATTGAACACGACTGAACTCAAGATCGGACTTGAGCATAGTATCGTATTGAGAAATACAAGTCTGTATAGTAATGATGATTCAGTATTAAAAGATGTCGCTATCATCAAATATTTTTTTAAAACTCTCATTAATTATTGATGATAATCGTTATTAATAATATCATGAAGAAACATAATTCTTTTAGACTTCAAGTATGAATTCATTTCAATAAAATCTTTAAATCAATCGAAACATTTTCTTATCCAATCAACACATATCCCATGCTACATAGTCAAACATGGATGACATGGATTGTTGAATCGTTGTTTTTTTTAATAATAAAATTCATGTACATATCATCTGCTTAGCTATTTAGTTTTCTTCTTCATTTTAATATAATCGTTTTGTATATAATTTACTAATTTTATAGTATAGAATTTCTTCGTCGAAACAATGACGAAGGGTACACAATCATTTGGTAAACGTCATACCAAGACCCATACATTATGTCGTCGATGTGGTCGTTCATCATACCATTTACAAAAACAACGTTGCGCAGCTTGTGGCTTTCCATCTGCTAAAACACGCAAATTTCAATGGAGTGAAAAAGCTAAGAGACGAAAAACAACTGGCACTGGTCGTATGAAACATTTGAAGGTAGTCTTTCGTCGATTCCGTAATGGTTTCCGTGAAGGAACTTTAGCCAAATCACGTAAATCACATCGACAAGCAGGTGGTAACACAACAACCACATCTGCACCAGCTACAACAAGCAAATAAATAAAAATTATATAAATTGTTTTGTTGTAAACCTTTCGGTAATACACCTCATTAGAAGAAGAAATTCAAATAAAAAAAAACATAGGACGAGATTGATTGTTTTATTTAATCGTTATTTATTTTCTATCTTACAAAAAAAAA
>CAJNOI010000061.1:330982-416577 GCA_905250115.1 Adineta steineri | reverse complement strand
AAGCTTAATTTAACAATAAATCAATGTTTCTTTCGTTTAGAATTCATAATTATACTACTTAGGAACTAAAAATACGAATGCGAGTTTATTTATGTTGTTCAGAAGAAAAAAAACTATAGCATACTAGTCAGATACAATTTTAGAAAAAGTGTAAATAGTGGTAATAATTCAGATCACATATGGAATGTAAAAAAAATGTCGAGTTGAGAATTAAGATGTAGCTTTATCTACCATTTTTTGTCCTTTTTTTGAAGCAAAAAATGTACGCATTGCATTTAAGGCTGATCCAGCCTTGAACCATCCAATCTGAGCTTCATTGAATGTATGATTAAGTTTAATAGTTTCACTTTTACCATTTGAATGTTTAATACGACATTCAATCGGCTAGAAATAAGGAAATAAATTTATAATTCAAAAAAAAAAGAACTAAATATACTTGATTAGGTGCGAATTTATCAAGGCCAATTAATGAAATTTTATCATCAGGTTTAATTTTATCATAATCAGCTGGATTATCAAAAGTTAAAGCAAGTAAACCTTGTTTTTTTAAATTTGTTTCTTAAATAAATCATAAATTATTCATTATTTTCTTTGTTAAATATATATTTATTTACCATGAATACGAGCAAAACTTTTAACAATAATTGCACGGCCACCAAGATGTCGTGGTTCAAGTGCTGCATGTTCACGACTACTACCTTCACCATAATTTTCATCACCGATAACAACCCAAGGCGTATTTTTACTCTTGATTTTAAAGAATAACATAAGAATTAACAATACAAAACATTTATTTTTACCTTATAATAACGAGCAGTATCAGGCACTTTACCCCATTCACTTGTTATTCGATTTTTTACTTTATTTGCTTCATCATTTTCTTCATTGACAGCTCTAGAAAATCAATATTATGTGACTATCATTCGAATTTGAAAATTTACATACGCAATAAACATATTATTAGAGATATTATCTAAATGTCCTCGATATTTCAACCATGGTCCAGCTGCACTAATATGATCAGTTGTACATTTTCCTTTAATTTTAATAAGAATTGCATAATCAATAAAATCTTTTCCATCCCATTCTTGAAATGGTTCGAGTAATTGAAGACGAGTACTTTTAGGATCAACATCAACTTTAAGTGAACCACCATCACTAGGTGGTTCTTGATAAGTATCCTCACCTGGATCAAAACCTTTTGCTGGTAAATTATCACCAGTTGGTGGTTCTAATTTAAATTCACTACCATCAGCAGCTGTTAATGAATCACTTAAAGGATTAAAACGAAGATCACCACTTAAAACCATAGCTGTCACAATATCTGGTGATGTAACAAATGCATGTGTATGTGGATTAGCATCATTACGACCAGTAAAATTACGGTTATAAGATGAAATAATCGTATTTTTTTCACCTTTTTTTATATCTTTACGATCCCATTGACCAATACATGGACCACAAGCATTTGCTAAAACAATACCACCAATACCACGAAGTTTTTCAGCCTTTTGAAAAAAAAATTTAATAATAAATAACGAAAAAATATCAATTCTTACAATTCCATCACGTTCGATTGTTGCTCGAACTTGTTCTGAACCTGGTGTAACAGTAAATATTGTTTTAGCTTTAATACCTTTATCAATAGCTTGTTGAGCAATACTAGCTGCTCGTGTCATATCTTCATAAGAACTATTTGTACAACTACCAATAAGACCTATTCATTAAGTCAAAGATATTATATAAATAAAGTTAATATTGATAATACTCTTACCAACACGAATATCAAGTGGCCATTTATTTTTTTCTGCTTCTTTACCTAATCTATCTATTGGATGTGCAAGATCAGGTGTGAATGGACCATTAACATGTGGTTCAAGCTAAAGAAATTTTAAAATTAAAAATAATAATTCAAACTTTTATTTTACCTCAGATAAATTAATATCAATAACACGATCATATTTTGCACCTTCATCAGCTGTTAATAAATTATCTTTATATTCATTAGCCAAATTAGCAATATCTATTTAATTAAATCTATAAAATATTTTCTGTAAAAATAAAACTAATTTTCAACTACCTTCACGTTTCGTTGCTTTAAGATATTCACCCATACGGCTATTATAAGGAAATACTGAAGTTGTAGCACCAATTTCTGCACCCATATTGCAAATTGTACCCATTCCTAATATACAATGGAAAAAAAACATAATTATTTTCTTTTTCTATTTTAAGAAAATAAAATAATTTTATTTTACCAGTACATGAAATGGATTCAACACCAGGTCCAAAATATTCAATTATTGCACCAGTACCACCTTTAACTGTTAGAATACCAGCTAATTTAAGAATAACATCTTTCGGTGCTGTCCAACCACTTAATTCACCAGTTAATCGAACACCAATAACCTTAACAATAATACAAAAAACATTGTTTTTTAATTTATTTTATTTTATTTTACTTTGGGACATTTAACTTCCCATGGCATATTAGCCATAACATCGACTGCATCAGCACCACCAACACCAATACAAAGACCGCCTAGACCACCCCCATTTGGTGTATGACTATCTGTACCAATTAATAATAAACCTGGATAAGCATAGTTTTCGAGAACGATCTATGTGAAATATCAAATTAGTTTGTATTTAATAAAAGTTTTTCTATTCATACTTGATGAATAATACCACTGCCTGGTTTCCAAAATCCAATGTCATATTTAGCACTAGCTGTTGCCAAGAAGTTGAAAACTTCTTTGTTGAGATCCTACAAAATATGTTCTTAAATATTCTACTTATTTAAACTTACAAAATTTAATATTTTAACGTGATATGAATTTTATAATTATCTATGATGTCTATGAAAAGAATTGATATTCTGAAAAATTAGATTAATAACCCAGTAGGATAGAAACAATGGCTCGAGGGAATAAATCGTTATTAGCCTTTTTATATTTTATTAAGATCTATTTATCATCAAAAGATAGACTTCAAATAGTTCGAACGTGTGGGAATGCTCTCTTTCGTGAAATATCTTTTTAGTCTAATTTAATTATGTCAGAAAAGATTATTCATAAAAAAGATTTAATATTTTTCAGAATTATAGTAGAGAAATGGATTCATCTTTTTGTATTAATACTTGTAATAGTATCAAGCTGATTTAGACGGGAGGGAGGCTAAGTACTTGTAGGTAATTTTATTACACATCTATTATAAGATGTATAATGTTTATGTCAAAAAGTTGTCAAGAGATGCACTTCAACCCTTTTAAGGTTTCATCTTCTTTTGTTATTCATAAATGAATTTGAATGAAAGTAAAAATAAGGTTTCTTTAGATAATGTATCTGCATTCAGACGTGTCAGTCTCTATATCAACAAAAACATCTGACTTTTCAATTCAATTCACTTATATCAAACAACATATGTACCTTTGCTCGTTTTAAATCTTCTTCTCCGCCAGTTTGTGCTTCAATTAAATGATCACAATGAATTGTTGTTGGACATAAGACACTTGGTAAACCCGATGATATAAATTGAAGTACAGCCATTTGTGCAGTTGCATCTTGCATAGCAACACGATCAGGGCGTAAGCGTAAATATGATTTACCACGCTTGAATTCCTATGAACAAAACAATGACAAATTTTTTCGATATACCTTTTATATTTACTTGATTTTTTGGATCATCAGCATGTGAATAGAGAATTTTTTCGGAAAGTGTTAATGGTTGATTAAGTCTAAATAATAATCGTTTTGTTTTTCGAATTTAATAAAAATAAATATACCGTTTTTTAACAACTTCTAAAGTAGATGCTTGTTTTTCATAATCAATATATTTATTTGGTTCAAATCGAGAAAGAGAAACCTTAAATATATATTTTAATGGAAAGAAAAACGAAAATAATGATTTTATACCTTCGATGTCTTTTCATTTGTTGCAGCATAAACTGTACGGGTTAAGCAAAGACGTCGAAGAGGTAAAATCGTTTGTGTAGCATTAGCAAACTAGAAAATAATATGAATTGATTTTAAAACTAAAATTAATCGCACTATTTTCTTCATACTCGCTCTACACTTGAAACGAGCGAATATCCGCCCCGTGACAACATTGAGAATAATATCAGATCAACGTAGATTATAAAAAAAATACCGTAAATAATAAACCCAAATTTACCTTAAGTGCGATAAACACACGAATATATGATAAAATGTAAGAGAGATGTCGCTACAATCTTTGAAATGAATTATTTTATAATAAAAAATTCTTTTCATAAAACTAAAATATTCATGAGAAGATAAAAAGAATATTTTCTTTATAAAATTTAATTGAATAAAATATTCAAAGTATTGTATTGGTATAATTTCTTCTACGAATCAGATAGATTTCATTAGAAAAAAATTTCTTTTTCTTTCTAAAAGATGATGATTTAAATAAATATATATAATCTATGGTAAATTTAATTAGAATAAATATTTCATTTACAATAATCTATTTCTTATAGAATACAAATTCATTTACATCTGATTCCGCTGGAGTTTCATCTTCAAATCCATTTCTTTCAATATCAGATTCATCAAATCTGATATCTAGTTCAAATAATAATAATAATGATCAAACATCAACGAAATTAAATCGACGTTTTTCATGTACTGTTTGTAATATTGATTTAGGAAATCAGAAACATTTTAATTCACATTTGAACAGTCGACAACATCAACAAGTAGGATTTCCCTATGAAACTAATAACTAAAGATTGAAAATAAGAATTTATATCCTTGTCCTTTAATTCAATAAAGAATATTCTGGATTTTATCTCGTGCATACTACGACATAAACTGTCTTTTTTTTCAAAAATAATTTTCTTCGTAAAATCATACGATACAATAGTTTATATTGAGTAAATTTTCGATGCTATGATATTTTGATTCGTAGAGATTTAATAGAATAAGATCTATTTCTTAATAAAAATTATTTCTTTTATTTTCAAGGCTCAAAGTATTCACGATGTATTACAATCAGGTAATTAAATTTATTTTATTTTGTAAGGTTGAGGTAATTCAAAATTCGAGCACATTTTTTTATACGTACTTCGATGCGTTGAATCAGAATATGTATAGTCTCTCAAAAAAAGTCCCATTTGAATCCCTGACTGTGAATATAAATTTCATATCTAAAAAAACAAAGCGAGTTACAGGAAAAATGCTTAACTTTTATCAATGTTATGTAAGGAATTTAACGACAATCAAATGAAGGCTTTATCTCTTCGTAAAAATGACTTGATGCGTTTTTCATGAGAGAAATCTGGTTTTCGAGCTCTTAACATAAACAGCGTTTCTGGAACAAGGACTGAAAGATCAGTTTATCATGTAGAATAAGAAAAGCAACTTTTAAATTTCGTTGTTTTTTCAAAGACTATATATATTCTAATTCATCGCATCGAAGCATGTAAAGAAAAAAGTGCTTGATCTTTTGAATTGCCTCAATCTTATTTATCTATTTTAAAATTGTATTTTTTTTTTCATAACAAAAAAGTTGCACCTGAATATCGTCCGGCATATAAAGCAATGTTTTCACCTGAAATGCTCAATAAAAAAGTATTTAATCGTGAATTATTATGTGAAAAACAAATTAAAGAAACAAAAGAACCTTTATTAGGTATATTTCAATATTTTCATTCTTCATAATTTCGTTTTGTTTTTCTAAATACTCAAGGATTAAATTGTATTATCGAATTCCAATTTGAAAATTCAACTAATTCTGCTCAATATATATGTGAATTATGTCATTGTAAATGTTCATCACAATCAATTCTATCTCATATAACAAATATTCAACATCAACGAAAATTTTTGGTATAATTTTTATCTTTAGCGAAAAATATCTATATGTATTTGATTTTATTAGAAAATTCATCATCCAGATATGTATCAACGTGTGCTAACAGCATCAAATATTCGTTCTGAACAACAACGTTTAATTGAAAATTATGCTAAACAAATACAATCAAGACATGGCGGTCCAGGCAGTGTTCAATTACATATTCAACTCGATTCATTTATTGGACAAAAACCAATTGTACTTGCTGTTACATTTCAAAATCATAATGGACAAAATTCTAAAGAACAAAAAATCTTATCGATACAACTAACATCTAAAACTTTTGAAGAATATGACTATAGATATGAAAATGAACCAAATATCAGTAAGTTTATTTTATGATCATAATACCAATATGATATTTTAATAAAAACAATTAATTTTAGAAAATGAACAATTTACATCCGAGTAAGTCGAAATATTTCATAAGTAAAATTAAAATTAATTTTTTTATGAATATTAAGAATGATAGAAAATAATCATGAAGGTTTGTTTTAAATATTTTTATCTTTGTTCTATTAATTATTGAATTTTAAAGATTCAGTTCAACGTGGTTTAACTCCAGAAGATTTACTCTATCCATTTGATAGACAGTTCTGGTATCAAAATTATAAAGATCTTCTAGAATCTCGTCCAATTGATCCACATTCAGTAACATATCAAGAAATAATGTAAGCCATTTAAACTATAATATACACGCATTTTGTGTTTACTTTTTAGACCGGAAACGACTAATTTACAACCATTTCAAAATATATCAGTATGTTAAATATTAAAAGAAAGTTCATTGTGAGAAAATATGATTAACTATAGAGTGTGGTACTTAAGAATACGACAAAATCGTTGAAAAGAATTTTATTGATTGAATCAATAATTCTTATCTTTTTTTTTTGATTTATTCATTTTTATATCTAATCTCTTTATTTTAGGACAATACACATTCCTCTCCTTTATCTATTATTGCCAATGAAAATTATATAACGCTTGAAAATGGTCAAACCATTCGTCGTAATACTAGTCAACCATCAAATCGTCGTGTTATACTTGATACAAATCGAATACCAACACTAACGGATACTGGTATATTACGGATATCACCGACGAAACATAAACCAAATTTTGATGGTTATACATTATTGAATGAACAACAAAAGAAAACAAATGGAACAAATGCTGTACTTAATGAGCAATCAGCACGTGCTATATTAGCAGCAAGTGGACTTCTACAATCGGATGAAGAGGATGAAGATATGAATCTATCGATAAAAAAAACGAATGATGAATTAAATAAAAGATCTGAACAAAGTGTTTCACCATTAATTGCTAAACGAATGCTTGATGCCGTTTTAAATGGTGATTTAGATGTTGCACATATTCAACCATATTTTTCAACATTTGTCAATTTAATACAATCTGGACAAGTTGAATTAGAACGTCATCAAGCTGAAAGATTATTACATAAAGTTTTAGTCACATCATCTACATCTTCGTCACCGACGGTGGCAATAACCGAGCCAGTAACAAATAGTAACAAACGAACACGATCAGATAGTCATTCGAGAGGTAAAATGAGTATGTGATTATATATAACTATAATAACGTCGACAATAAATCTAGAACGTCGTTCTTCATCAACAACTAGACATCATCATTATCCTAATCATGAATATCATTCACCAATAGAATCTAATACAAAAAAATATTCATCATCATCATCATCATCATCAACAACAACAACAAAACGTATTCATGTGAAAAACGAGAATAAAACAACAAATGGAAAATAACCCTATCAACAAGAAATGCGTAAAATATCGTGAAATATGTATAAATATATATATATATATAATTTTCAACTGTGTTTTTTTCCTTTTTTCTTTTAAAACAGAGATATATATATCTGTTCTTTTTTCCTCTCGACTTTCATTACAAGACACTTCAATTTATTGTTTAGAGAAACAAACGATCTAATGACAACCATATTACTCTATAGAAGTTCTTTTCTCTTTTCTAACTTTTACAATTTACAGACATAAAGATTATAAAATTTCTTTTTTTTTTCTCATGTAAGTATAACATACTTAGTATGTCATTATGATCTTTTCTTCTTTTTTTTTTGATTACAGATAAAATAAGTGAGACTCATAGATAAACATATTTGTTACACTTTTTTTTCTCTTCGTTTCTTTTGCTATTGTTGTTATTTTTTCTTTTTATATGTTGAAGATATTCAATACTAGAATCAAACTATTTTTCTTTTCTACTTTTCTTTTCAATACTTATTGAATCACAAGAATAGTTACTTTGTTTATATGAAGTTCATAGATAATAATGTCTCACATTAATAGAATGAAGAAAATATTTTGAATCACTCTACGCTCGTAAAATTCCTGATATTAAAACAAATAGCACAAAATAAAGACTTTTTATAATTGATCTCTTTAAACTAAATCCTCATTTACACATAGATGATACCTAATAACGTCAAATGTTTTTATTCCTAAAGGCTAAAATCTAGTTATTGTCTAAGAGAAAAATTAATAATCAAGATTATTATCTAAAAATTGACTGTCTGAATAATGCAAAACAAGACTCTTTCTTTCGTTTAGTAATAATTGCTCTCTTGATACTTAAATAAGTGTATTGATGCGGGAAAAGTTATAGAAAATAGCAGACGTAAGAAATGATCGTAAAAAGACTAGCTTGAATGAACAACTTGATAGAATAACGACCTCGACTATAGTTTTATTCTTGCAGTTCCGGACTCAATAGAACGGCCTAGTTTAAAAAAAGAAAAATACTCTAATAACAAATTTTCATAAAAATCAAGTCGAATATTTATAAACAAAATATGAATGAATTAAATCTATCATGAAAATTATTTCAAAACAAAAAAAAATTGTTCTATCCTCATTATTTCTAACTGATACATAGCGCCATCTTTAGATTAAAATTTCAATTAATTCGTTAAAATAAATATAAAGAATAGTCGTATATATTCATCATAATTCGTATTAATAGTAACTTATTCTGATTTTTCTGTATTATATTTTTTAATCCCTTAATAAACCAATAATAATCAAGCATTCTTTTCTTCCTTATTTTTTTGTTTCATTAGGGTTTTTTTTATTTATTTGTTATTCTCTCTTGACAGCTCTAAGATTTTCGAGGGATATACATTATTTATAAATTTATCCAAATCAATATGGCATTTTTTGCTTAAGTATAAAAAATAATACTAATCAGTCTTCTTGTTATATGCCATATCATCCTTTATTTTATTAGATGAGCTACAAAAATAACTATTATCAATGATGCTGTAGTATCTATTATTACTCATGGCGTATACAATGTTAATAAAAATATCCTTAGCAAATAGTCAATAAAATTCATATATATATCTTTACGAGATACTGATGAAGCATTTGATCAATATCGGCATGACAAAAAGTTAATAAAAATTATTGCAAATACTCACACAACTCAAGTAAATATATATCGATAGTCTGTTTTATATCATATAAATATATATATCTGTAGATGTTCAAAAAAAAGAATTTTAAATGGCTTCTTGATGTTTCAATATGTATTCATCGATGATCATTTTTTTTCTTGATTAAAAGTTAGAAAATCTCGAGTATAGTTTATTTTCTAAAGTTTACATTTTAATAGAATAGACAAGAGAAAGTTTTTATTGGATAGATCAATCAAAGACTCTCTTTCGCATTTTGTTGATTATAGAGAGAAATATTGTTATTATATATGTTGGGGTCGTGCGTCGAACACAACAGAACAACAACAACATATTGCTATTCTTTCCTTTTTTTTTTCTTTTCCTCTCTTTCTTACTCCGTTCTATCAAAGCAACTTCATGGCAACATTCAAACGGGTTAAGATAAACAATGTATATGCATATATATATATATATATATTGGTTATACTTTTTTTTTATATTTGTCTACTAAGACAATTAAATTTTGACCTCTTAGATTTTTTTTTCCTACTAGAAAAAAAATGCAGAGCGATAGGGGACAGAGAATGGACAAACAAGAAATATTGACCGAGAGAACGGAAAAAAAACAGAAGGTTAAACTCATTATTGATATTTTATTGTAGATTGTCGTTGAATGAATTCTTTTTTTTCTTAAAAACTGAAATGAGAGTAACAACAACAAACAGAACATCTAAACTTCAAACAGCAACGAGAGCTAAAACATCATCAACAACTATACTTAATGAACAAACAGGCCATTTACAAAATGGAACAACGATTGTTTCACCAACATCATCAAATAATGTAATTTATAATTAATGATATATTTCATTTATTTTTTATTTCTCTCATTAGGGTACACTACGTTTAATTGATTCAGGTGATTATATATCAACTGCTGTATCACCACCCCAACAACAACCGGTAACAACATCAACAATGCTTCAATATTTACAACCATCATCAAATGCAATACAAAATATGCTTATTCAACAAATACTAACAAGTCCTGAACAGGTATATAATTTATATGATGTAACAGGTCAACTTGTATATATATATATATATATATATACATATCCCTCTCTGTCTCTATTTATCAAACGTCTATGGTCATTTATGAAGCCTACAATATGTGTCTTTTCATACATAGACTATGAACAATATGAATTTGCTTTTTCATTTTTTTTTTCTTCCCTCTTTTTCTTTCGCTCTCTGTCTTTCTTTGACATCTCATTCGTTGTACGACAAACATCGCGCAGGATGTTGCTTATAGTGTTCGCTTGTGAGGACGGCTAAAAAAACAACATATAGAGAGAATAAGAACGAGAAGGAAAGAAAATTAATAATAGAGTAAAAAAAAAACGAAGAAAAGAGAAAGAAAGAAACACAACAAAAAATAATAATAATAACAACAACAACAACAACAACCACCACCATCATCGACGACGAGAGACTATCTCTCCTATTTGTATTGTTTCATATATGCGCTATATGGAATTTTTGAAAACGAATATTAATCGATGAAAATTTCACTATTACATCTTATATAACATTCTCTACTTTATATTATCTAGCAACGTCTTCTTGTTGAAAAAATCAACCAACAATTAAGTGAACAAATTCAACTTAATCTTGTTCAAACACCGCCACCACCACCAACCACAACAACATCAAATTCTGACGTTATTAAACAAATTCAAGTAAATAAAAAAAAGTTTTTTTTATTTATTTATCATTTATTTTAATTTCAGAATCAATTAGCTAATCAACAACTTCTGCTTCAACAAGTTACCTCTAAACAACAACAACAACAACAACAGCAGCAACAACAAATTCCTAGTTTATTCAGTATTACAAATTCAAATAATTCTAATCAACCAACAACAGCTACTGTTCAATATTTAACAACAACACCAAGTAATTCATCGACTGCTGGTAAGAATATTTTTTTTTCTTTTTCTTTTCAATTTCAAACTTGAAAGAAAACGCTTTTTTTAATCAATAAACAATATATATAAATGTATACAGAATCTCCATCGGTAATTTCAATATCAACACGTCCTTATCATCAGACATCAACCATCAACCTTACAGATCTGTTGAATGCAGATCGAACCACTACTGGTTCGTTAGTTCGAAAAAAGAAAAAAAAAGCCTAGTCTCATTTTTCCTTTCGAATGATTTTGTGCGTGTATTAATCCATAATTTATTTCATTGCTTTCAGTTTTGCATGTTTGTTTTTTGTTTATTACAAAAAAAAATATTAAAAATAAACATGAAATATTTACTGTTCTTTTTTTTTGTTTCTTAATAGGTTTAAATCTACTCGGAACAAATCCTAATACATCAACTGAAACTCGTATTATAATGCCGACAGCAACAACAACAACAATAAATCGTTCTGTACAACAAGATTTATCTAATAATCCATTATATCAACGAAATTATTGTCGGTGGCCAAGTTGTGATACATTATGTTCGTCATTAATTGATTTTAATCGACATCTTAATGATGAACATTCACTTGATGATCGTTCTGTTGCTCAAGCACGTGTACAACAACATGTTGTACAACAATTAGAAGCATTATTAACACGTGAACGAGAAATTCTTCAATCTATGATGAAACATTTACATGGAGGAAATTCACAAATTAATTCAAATGGTGCATCAACATCAAATTCCACAGCAACAACAGCACATATTATAACACATCAACCATCACGTACATTAGCATCATATCATAATAATCGTTCAGCGCAATTATCATCACCAACATCATCGACACTTCATCATTTACCTATTGTTAAATTAGAAAATGCATTTTTAACATCAGCTGGTCTAGTTAAAACAACAACACCACAAGATCTATCATCAGTAAATAATGCAACAACATCAACAATTTTACGTGCAAGTGCATCAAGTTCACCACCACCTGTTCATACAGTTGAAGAAGAAGTTGGAGATGATACACAAGAAGATGATGATGAAGAGGATGATGATGATGATGATATGGTTGATACAAATGGTAATACATCAACACCATCGAGATCAAATGGAAATAATTTATCAATTGTTTCAATGGGTTCAGTTGGCAAACATCAATTGAGTAGAAAAGCAAAAGGAATGTTGGCGTTAGGTGGAAAAAGAGCGGGAAAAGGAAAAGGTTGGTTCAATGAGGATGTTTATCTAACTCATAAAAAATTTCTCAAAAATCTGTTAGACAAAATTTGAATTCAATAGTTTTAAAAGATATTCTCAGACATCAATAGTTTATTATTTCGTTTAATAATAAATAACTACCTAAATCTAGTTTTAGAATTAAAGAATCGAGACTATTATATGACACACGACGTGCGACCACCATTTACATATGCAACATTAATTCGTCAAGTATGTCATTTAAAAGAAAAGAATTCTAATTATAGTATTATATATATATTGTAGGCAATTATAGAATCTCCGGATAATCAATTAACATTAAATGAAGTCTATAAATGGTTTGAAGCACAATTTCTTTATTTTCGTAAAAATGCTCAAACATGGAAGGTATATATATTCTTTTATGATCTTTAATTTAATTTTAATTATCTTTTATTCATTTTCATAGAATGCTGTACGACATAATTTATCGTTACATAAATGTTTTATGCGTGTGGAGAATATAAAAGGTGCAGTATGGACTGTAGATGAAAATGAATTTTGTAAAAGACGTTTAACACGTGGTGCAGAAAAAGGAAATCATCATAATGAATCATCATCATCGTATGGGTAACAAATAAAAAAATTTATTCTATGAAAATTTAAAATTATAAAATTTTTCTAGTCATAATACATCTACTGGAGATGATCAAGCATTGTATTCCTATCCATTTGGTATGGAAGATGATTATAAAGATTTCAAAGTAAGAATAAAAAAAAAGAAAAGATAAATTTTATTTTCGTATTATTATTTTAGGGTCTTCTAAATTCACATAATGTCGAAGATGATGATGATGATGATAATTCCAATAGTGTTAATGAAAATAATGGTTCACATAATGATCAATCAAGAGGTATTAATCATAATCAATATGATCAGACTGATGATGATGATGGGCAAAATGATATAAGGTTAGGAGAGAAAACCAAACAAAGAATATTTATATTATTTCTTATATTTTAGTCTAACACATGGAGATGATGAACAAGTTGATGAATAAAAACGAAAAGAAAAATCTTATTTCCAACAGACATTATGTCAGATAAATATTCTCTTTATTCAACGCACGCACATATATAACAGTAGATTTTTCTCTCCACTCATTTTTTTCTTCTTCTTCATTGCCTTAGTCTATATACAATGTATATAGTTTTTTTTCTTCTTTTTCTTTTCTTGTGGTTAATTAAACGTTGACTTATTCAAATTCTTCTATTGGGCATATTGCTCTTCTATATCGGTTTTGGTTTTTCTTTTTTCTTTTTTTTTTCTTTTTTCGCTGTGCTTGTTAACAATGCACAATGCTTTTTTGTTGTCTGTAGTGTATGAATGTATTTATGGTTTTTCGTTTTTCTTTTTCCTCTATCGTGTTTGGTCACATTGTTTGTATATAAATTTTTCTTTTTTTCTTCCGTCTTCTCCATCAGTTTTACTATTGTTGTGTTGTGTTTGATTTTTTTTTCATTTGTCTAAGATGTATAAAAAAAAAAGAAACGAAAGGAAAGAGACAAGATGGGTAAGAAAAAAAAAAAGAAAACGACAATGGAAAAAGAAAAAAAATTTATTACGAATGTATTGTTTTATTTATTGATGCTTTAGAAAAAAGATGCAGAATTGCAGTTTAAATAAACAATATAAAATATAAAAATAGTTCAAATGAAAATAATGTGCATATTAATATTGTGTTAGATAGTGCCATTAAATAGTAATAAATGCATTTGATTAAATACCTTTACAGTAGACATAAAGTATTTTATTTATATACACTTATTTAATTCAAAAAGCCCTTGAAGAAAAATTACAATAAGAATAACAAACTGTTGTAATCAAGAAAAATAAAATAAATTGATTTTTGTTTTAAAAAAAATTTAGTTGACTTAAAACACAAAGAAAAAATAATAAATTATTAAATCAACATTTGAAAATATATTTCTAAGAGCGCTATAGACAGATTATTATTTGATAGAGTATTGTTTTCATTGATCGAACTTATTTATCACCTTAAGCATAAATTGTTAAATACAGTTAAGATTAAAATAAAATAGTATTTATATATTATAGAAGGACGTTCAGTTATAACATTTAAGTTGTATATGTTCAGCGATACTGTTTTAAAATATTTTTAATGGAATCGTAATAGTCGAGATATACTTGTGAAAAATTAGTAGATGCATAATTCTTTATATACTAGATAATAGTCACTTGTTCTCAATACTATTCGAATCGTTGAAATACGACGTCACCTAAAAAGCTGATAGAATATAATTATTTTACTATAACAGTACTATAAAAATTTACATTGAATCCACAATATATGTGATTTCATATTGAAATAAATCTCGTGTACTCATAACAAGACGAGTACTATTTCTCGAATATTTATTTGTTGATTTTAATTGAACAATGCAATAAGAATATATGCTCGTTAAATTTTGAATTAGATTTAAATACAAATGATTGATTAATGTACAAAAACACGACAAGGATACATATAAATTCAATCAATATTATATATGATGCGTGAAGGATTCGAGTCATTTATCATATCTACTGAAATAGTAATACCTATGGCGTGTTATTCAGATATTTCACGAAGGTAATAAGCAATTGTTTGAATATATAATTGAAACAATATTTTCCCACTATATGAATGACTAACAATCACTACTATTGACTATATGAAAAGGTATTTAAGACACATCAATTTTACTATGATCTAAAGATGATGCTTCGTCACATATAATATGAAACAGAAGTTGGTAAAGGTGCTGATGTATTAGGGATTACCTTCGAAATCTCGAAAATAAAAATATCGAAACTGGAAAAAGCTAGAAAATAATCATAAAGCGTAGAGAAGCATTCTGCTATGATATTTTCTTACGCTAACTTCGAAGGGTGGGCATGGGTGATTTTATCTTTCTCAATCACACCCACACCCACACCTTCACCCTCAAGATTTATTAGCAGTAGCTATACTTGTATTTCATTTCTATGATAGTTTACTACCTGCTGAATTAATTAAAATAATAAGTCAAACATCATTTATAACAATGTATTTAATCTATCGTTTTAGTCAATTAAATGATTTAATTTAACGAATAATGTAACAACAAAAATTGTAAATTTTTCAAATGCATTATTTTTTTGTTATTTTAATTTTTCTAATTTAATTCATGATTATACAAATTATATCGACGAATTTATATTATAAATATAGGCTCTAATAAAATCCAAAAAGAATAGCTACAGTTTAGAAAATATTTCAAAGTTAAATAGATATTCATTGTTACTTTTAAACTGAATTATACACTTTATTGTGTATAAAATATACATCTAATTACCACTTGTTTTAGAAATAGTCCAAACCTATTGAAAAACAAACATAATATATTATATTTTAATGGGGTTCAACTTAGTTAAATTAATAATTAATATTGACAGTTATTGAATGATATAATGTTTTATTTCCTCACTAATAATTAAAGTAAAAATATGCTAAGATTACTATATTTCCCCAGATTAAATTGTACTTATGTGCGTAAATATAAATCTTTTATTCTTCTCGATACACGATGCTAAAACAAAAAATATATTAATATGTATCAAAATTAAATATAGATTTCATTCGATAAATTTTATCACATTAGTCTTATTATAATATTTTATGGGATATGTATTTCTGTATTATTAACTTTTTTTCCAATGATGTCATACTGAAAATTGCTATTTTTTCTATTTTTATTTTGATAAAAAATGAATATATAAGTCGCTATTAAAAGGCAGTATTGTTCAGGTGCTTCTGTCATCAGGAGCATCTGATGAAGAACCATTATCATATGTTGATGAACCACGAACATGTGATGAACCATGAGAATATCCCAGGGCGATGATTCCGAACGCCATTTCAGGCAGGAAACGGCCGTGAACGAATATCGTTTTTCGCCGTTTCAGGTCGTTTACGGTGAATAACGATGAACCGTATCCATACTGTTTTTTAGCCGTTTCATGCCTGAAACGCGGCGATTTTTTGTCGTTTTATACATGACTACCCAGGTCCATCAAAACGTAGCCGTTTACGATCCGAAATCGGTCTGTAAATAGTGCAATAACGAAATCTTTAAAGCCGTATACGTTTAAAATACGAACCCTTTTCGGTCCGTATTTGGCCGTATGATCTGAAGAGACAGCAACTTTCTGTTACCATCTTCCACTCCTTCCCTACCTTACTCCTGTCTGTCGTCCTAGTGTAACTAAATACTTACCCTTTAATATATCGTTATAGATAATCTAAAAATAAAGAAAAAAAATTTAAATATAGTAGATAAATATACTTACCATTCGATTTATCGTTTAGCATATTAATAAACAATATAAACTGTTTATATAGCTCATAAAAACCATTTTCTGAAGTTAAAATACTTACCTTTATGATTTATTGCAAAATGATTTTAATTTTTCATCGATGGCCCTATGCTTAATGTTATTTAACTAATTCATTGTTTCGATTGTTACCAAATCATTTTTCATTTTATCATTGAGCTTCTATATAGAAAGTAAATAGCAGCTAATATATTATCTAATATAACGTATAGACCAATTGATGAAAGCTTTAGAAAGAAAACGGTACAAAACGACTCGTAAACGGCGAAAAACGGTAATCCCTTACGACTGCCGTTTCCGATGAGACGGAACTGATTAAAGGAAACGGCTACCATTTTTCATCGTTTTCAACCCGTTTTACGATTCACCACAAACGATGGCCTCACGGTGACCGGTTTTCGCCGTTTGAGACCGTTTACGACACCGTATTCTTTCACCTGGGCGATTGATTAGATGTATTAGTCTTACTCATATTGTTTAGTGCATGTTTCAATATCATCTATATCAAATGTTTTATGTTCGTGTGTGTCAACATTGGTTCCCTAAAATAAAAAATACTTTTTTATATTTAATTGGAAAATATTATACTTAGGGAGAATTGTTTTTGAGCACCAGGGGCGAAAAGAACACCAAAAAAACAAATAAATGAACACCAAATAAAAAAAATAGTTTAAAAATGATTATATATATCTTTAATCGATTGAGATTGTTACGTAAATGCGATTATTTAATCAATTGTACTGAGTTTAGATGATGTTCGTTAAGCTCCTCAGAACTATGAATCATGCGAGACAATGGAAAGCGCGAATGTTTGTCTATAATATATATTAATGGAACAAATGATAAGTCATAACAGTTATTGAAATTAATACGAGATATCAACCGGCAAATATAAACTTTTAACTACTGTTAAAACACTTGACGACGCTATTGAAATTATTATGCAACATGGATTATCCAAGTATCGTATATCGAATCTGACTCATTATACAAAATACTCATATAGATGTAGTGAATATCGTGAATATCCATTTTGTCATTATGAAATATAAGTTTATACTCATGATAATGATCCAACTACAATTAAATTAACTTATAAAAATACTCATTATCATGATCAACGTAATGTTACTAATCGTTTAACTTCTCCTGTACGTGGTTTAGTTAGAAAATATGTTAAATATCATCTTTGGTGCTCTTTTCTCCCCTTTTTCAGTACTCATTTCACTCCTCGTCCTTATACTTACATTTATTGTACAATGAATTAAATTTTTTTCTTGTATAAGTTGAACATGAATTGAAATTTTTCCACATATAGAGTAGTGTAGAAATCGTTAACTCGGTCCGGCTAGTAAACTTCTTCTCCAACTTTCAACTATTAAACTTATTAGTAGGCGCCTCCAACTATTAAATTTATTAATAGGAGCCTCCAACTATCCAAATATAATAGGTGAGTAGGCGTATTTTCTCAATATATGGCTATGTCGCACATCAGTCCATGTACCCAAACTCAGCTGCTTTTCCCTTCACACCCTTCCAGGCACCCACATTCAGCTGCTCCACTCTGCACCTTTCCGAGCACCCCCACTTAGCTGCGCCCTCCCCCACACCCACACACACTCATACCCCTCACCCACACCTACCCTAATAAATTTAATAGTTGAATAGTTGAATAGTAGAATGAATAGTTGAATAGTAGAATGAATAGTTGAATAGCTGGATTCGACTTACTACTATTACACGTATGATAACTTGTTAAACCTATCTATTATATATAACTATAAGTATAAATTACTGGAGAATCTTCCATTTGATTATTTCTATTAATAACTATATGTAGATCCATCAATGATATGCTATCGTACAAGTTTTTATGAGAATCTATTTACTATCAATAATTCTTATAGATGATAATTTAACATATTTCGTATTGCAACCACATAATGTTGTACGTAGCAAAGATTCTATTTGAATCTGTATTTTATCATGTTAAACGATGTAGAACATGTAAAATTTAGAGCAGATTCTATCCATTTCTATTAATATATCTATTTAGTATAAACATCTGGATAAATTTCATTACGTCATTCTCTAGTTGAATGAATCATATTTTGTTACAGAGCTTTTATTCTTAATATTATTTTGAGTTAGAAACTATTTATATAAGTTTAGTTCAATAAAATAGTTCGGGCATCTTATTGAGTGATGTTCATGTTTAAAACGTTTTACTTTCATAAAAGCAATACATTTTTACGTGCCTCCAACAGTTATTGATTCATTTTCATAAAGATTCTTTAGATTTGTTTAATAAGTTGAATTTAAAATAATTTAAATACTATCATTTCATCATATAAACTTACAGAAAACAACAACGAACTTAATGAGGACTAATTATTAGTTATTTAATAGATATTTTGATAAATATCGATGATTTAAGCTACGACTGTGATGAATGCAAGAGAGTAATCTTCTCTTTGTAGAATCATTATGATTATTTCCCCAATTTGAAAGAGCAATAATCTGATTAACATCTGAAACTATCGTATTGTTTCAAATCGATTATAAACATTAGCAGCAAAGTATTATATTATTAAAAATATTGTCGAGATTGTATTCTCTTACATATTGTTTATTTTCATTTTTAAAAAGAAACATAACTATTTTTTTATCTCTTTTGAGAATAAGACGTTACACGATTGTTTGATTTAGGAGTAAGATATTCATAATCGCGTCATCTGATTATTAATGATCACTATAATCAAATTATTGTTTTTCTACGACAGTTAATGATAGTATTATCATATTTTTACTTCCATATTTAAGTAAAAGATTCTATTTGCATATGATTATTATAAATATTTCGTTCTAGATAGAAATCACAAATATCTATGTTAAGATATATTTAATTATTTATTGAACTTATAAAATGTGAATATTTAAATAAGAGAATAATGATTTTAGATATGGTTAAAATAAATAAAAATAGTTCATTCACGATTCCATATCCATGTAGAAGAATATAGACACATGACGATTGAAAGTCCGAATATTTGATAGATGAAATGATTTTGTTGATAATTGTTAGTACCACTGTTAGTCGTCGTAGTAACAGTATTACTTATCGTGGTACGACTACTACTCATCGTAGTACCACCACTACTCATCGTAGTACGACTACTACGTGTCGTGGTACGACGACTACTTATCGTAGTACTACTATCATTTATCGATGATGAATAAGCAGGTAACGAAGAATTAAGAATACGTTTCATCCATTCTCTATATGGTGATAGTCGTGTGTATACTTGTGCTCGATCCCTAAGACTAGGTTCATATTCGTACATGTCAACTGTCGCAATTCCGACCTATACGAAGTAATTAATAATTACATTTCATAATATTATTTATTGCTTTACCTGTTCCCAATGATTATTTTTATACATCATTATTGGTGCACCCAAATCCTCTATATAAATAATGATTATATCGATTTTACTGTTAAATTTCCTTACTATAATCTAAATAATTGAGTTTTGCACCTTCATTATCATTTGATAATCCAGCACAGAACTGATAAGTATCATTAGTAATAGAATTTAAACATGATTCTTGTTTAGTATCAATCATTCCAACGGATATTTGGTCAATGGTGTTTGTTGTTTCAGCTGTATAACTAGACCTGACCCATCCAACTACTACTAATTCTGAATTTAATTGTGGATATTGATTGAATGGAAATTCATTTTCAATAGATATACATATTTTTTGTAAATATTCAGGAGATTTATCTCCTAATGGAAATGGTTGATTAACACGAAGAATAGCAATATCATGTAAATATGGTTGCGTTCTTGAATAATCTGGATGAATATAAACTCGATCAACTCTTCGAGTAACTTTAATTGTTGAAGAAACATCATAAATGCCAGTAGCAATAGTTATATTATAGTAATTAGTATCAATATAGTAATAAATGCATTGAGCAGAAGTTAAGATAAATGAATCAGATAAAATTGTTCCACTACACTCATGATATCCATCACGTATTTGAATTGATACCATCATCGGCCAACTATACTTAATGGTATTCTCACCACCAATAATACGACCAGACGTTAGAACTACATCACTTTGTCCACAACCACATGATGCTTTCTTATCACACTGATATACATGAGAAGATGCATTGATAACGGTAGAATTAAGTAAAGTGTCTATCCAATTAGAATAACTACTAAGTTTTGTAAATATACCAGAACCACCAGCTAATCTACAATGTGATGCAAGGCCAACTTGTATCCAACGGCTATCAATCCATTCAAAAACAGGACTCCCTGAATCATCTATATAAAAAAATAAAAATAATAGAGTGTAGATTATTCATAAAAAGAGACTTTATTTACTTCCATAGCATATGTCTAGAAAAGAAAAGAAAAGAAAAGAAACGAAAACAATTTAGAAAAAACACTTAATATAGAAAGATTACCATTATTGTTTTGATTGCGACCAGCACAGAACTGTATCTGATTTTCATATCCGGACAGAAAACATTTTGAATGGTTATTATTAAAAGCATAGATTTCAGCTTGTTGTAATAGTTTTGATTTAGAAGAACTAGATATATGGGTAATATCCCATCCACTAATAACTAATCGAGTGCCATCTAATGGATAATTATTCACATCCATCCATTGATTATAAGTCGATGATCTACATGTTCGTGAAACATAGTTATTATTATCAACATAGAGTGACTTTGTAAGACGTAATATAGCAATATCATTTATATATTGATCTGAATATGTACTATAATTAGGATGAATATAAATTTGATCCACTTGTCGAATTATTGCTTCGCTTTCAGTTTGATAGTACATCCCAGCTTCAATTGTTATATCTTGTGGCTTATAGTTTGTCAAACAATGAGCTGCTGTTAGAATATATAAATCTTCTAGAATTGTTCCTGTACATATATGTTGATTGGTAGTACCAGTACGTATTGACACAATCATCGTCCATGTGTAAGGTAATGCATTTTCACTTGGAGCATTTGTTGGCGAAGATAATATTACATTTCGATTACTACAACCACATTTACTTGTACTTGGATATGTACTGCACTGAAAAATAGCTGGATTATTTGATGTTATATTATTAGATATAGCTGTTTGATTATTGTTATTGTGAATATGTGATTCGATCCAATCATTAAAGTGTGATATTCGAGTATAAACAGCTGAGTAGCCTTTCATTGCGCAACCACCTACACCGTATGATACAATACCCAGTTGTTCCCATCGATCTCCTATCCATTGGAAAATAGGACCACCTGAGTCACCTATTCATAAAATACAAGAAAATCATAAAAGAAAATAATGTAACATAATACGCACCGTGGCAGGAATCTAAAAATATTTATGTATAATATGTTTGTCAAAATAATAATATATAAAAAACATCTTACTTTTCTCATCTTTATCTGTTCCTGCACAAAAGTGTATATATGGATTATAAATCATAGCATTACATTTTTTATCAAAATGATGCTTGAAATTAATAGTTACTTGTTGTAAAGTATCAGGACTGGACTGTTCGTAATTTATCGAACCCCATCCAGTGACGACTAAACGAGTACCATTTGTGGGATAATTCATCATTTCATCTAATGTATTTGAACGCGGTGGTAGACATGTGCGAGCAATAGAAGAATTTTTTTGTAAATCAAGTGGTTGAGCTAAACGAAGTATAGCAATATCATATAGGATAATGTGATGAAATTTGTCCCACAAAGGATGAATAATAATTTTATCAACTTGACGAATTATTCTATTTGTTTGAGATTGACTATGTATATTAGCAGCGATCATGAAATCCGAAGATGTTACACCACTGTAGTATGAATCAACACAATGCGCTGCAGTTAAAATATGCCATTCATCAAGAATTGTTCCACCACAGAAATGTCCTAGACCAGCTTTTGTCAATGATACCATCATTGGCCAACTATATGGAACTGCATCTTCTCCATTAATTATCCGTGCATTTATTCCAACCATCCTTTGTCCACAACCACATGGAACAGTATTTTTGTCACATTCATAGCTTACTGCATCACACAACGTAATAGTAATTAGTAATATTACTATATTAACAAATCGAAAACATATCATGATTTTCAATATATATATCTCAACAGAAAAATGGTAATAAGGTAATAGTGAATATTTGTTGCTTAATATAACAGTTGTTTTTGTGCTTTATATGTCTCGCCTTTGTAAGAATATATAAAATATTGACTGATATGCTTATCTTTTTAAAAACAGAAGTAGAATATCTGTGAACATTAACCCTTTCCGATCGGATGCTGCCAAAAGGCAATATTTCACACTAGAGGAGTATGGCGTTGTTTGAAATGGCGGACCGGGACGGGTTAATAATTCGAATTTATTTGCACAAATAAAATATAGAATATTAGTAAAAAATATATAGGGTTACACAAGATTATTTTTCTTCATCAAACATTTATTCTGAGACCAAAATATATGTACGAAATTCGTATTTCAACATCAATATTTACAAGAAAAGAAAACAAGATTATCTAATAATTAAGAAAGGAGAGCTCTCTCAATCGTTTAATACACCAGTCAAAATAATTGTAATTGTGAAACAAGTGCAAATAGACCTTTATAATCTTAATAAATATTTCATAATCACACCCTCGATTCTTTAAAGAATAATACTAACAGACAAAATTAACTTCAGTTGATCATTTCAATCATCAGTCAGTAACTTATATCCTGTACAAAAAAGTTAACTCACTGAACATATCTAAGATCAGAAATCAGAGATTTAACAAGAACTAACAATCATTGTTTATTAAAGTGACTCACACCATCGTCACACACATGTTATCATTTATACTTCTACACCTGCACGAAGTATAGGCGAAATGCTTTCTTACAACAGTAGTAACCGTTTTTTTAAATTTATGTACATCATCAAGAATCATTTTCTCGTTCGTCTACTTCCAAACACAAGAAGAAAAGATATAAAGAAATATCAAGCATTTGAATTCTTCATCTATACGAATACATATCATAGAAATAGATTTTTAAAAGAAGAAATCGTTTATTTATTTTTGCTCCTTCGATCTGTTTTACCTGATTATGTATAATCTGATATGGATTAAAACATTAGTCTGCAAAGCGAAACGTTTTCTTCATGAGCTGGTTCTATTGTCTACTGCTGCTGAACAACTGATAGTAACCACAAGAAATAATAATCAGGAATTGAATAAGGACGCAAAAGTGATGCCAATCCTGTTCATAGTTTCTAGATGCTGAAATCGATGCATAGAAAGAGTTTAGAGTTAGTTATTCAGCGAACTTGATTGAATAGCCTTACAGTATAATTATAACAAATATTTTGTTTCAAAATTATAAAAAGTGGAATAAAAAAAAATATCGTAGTTTTTTTTGATAGTATCCTACTTCTAACTTATTGAATATGTGTTGGAAAATAATCTAAATAGAAATATTGAAATGAATAATAGAACACAAAAACCGATATATTTATATGTTAGCCTATCATTATAAAATTAATTCATTTACAATTAAGTTTGAAATTCTTCCGATATATAACAGGCATTCTAAGATTGTATTATAAAAAATATCTATATCAGAAAGCGACAGTAGACTAGTGCCAACTACTATATACTTCTTTTATTAGATATGTTGTGTGCCATTAATGTCATTCTTTCTTTCCTTTTTTCTCTATGAATGTATGAGTCATTTCCATTGCATGTGTCTAAATTGGTATCCAACAATCAACCATCCAACATAACACATACACATTCCATTGTTTATTATTTGTTATCGAAGGACAAAATACAAATATTTTTTCTTTAATTATTTTTTAGAAAAAAATTATGAACGGAACTGGTTATTTACATCGTCCATCATCCGTTGGTATTCTTGCTTGTGAACTTTACATTCCAGCATTATATGTTGAACAATCAAAATTAGAAACACATGAAAATGTTTCCAAAGGAAAAAATACAATCGGTTTAGGACAACAACGTATGTCTATATGTTCTGATCATGAAGATATATGTTCATTATGTTTAACTGTTTTATCACGTTTACTTGATGAAACCGGGGTACATCCACAACAAATAGGTCGTTTAGATGTCGGAACAGAAACATTAATTGATAAAGCAAAATCAATAAAAACAGTTCTTATGCAATTATTTGTTGATCATGATAATACAGCTGTTGAAGGTGTAGATAATGTAAATGCTTGTTATGGAGGTACTGCAGCTATATTTAATGCTATTCATTGGATTGAATCAAGTTTTTGGGATGGACGATATGTAAGCAAAAAATAGAAATAAAATATTTTTTTTTATAAATAAATTCAATTTTATCAATAGGCTGTTGTAGTTATGGGTGATATAGCAATATATCCAAAAGGAAATGCTCGTCCAACAGGTGGTGCTGGTGCTTGTGCTCTCCTTATCGGTCCTAATGCTCCCGTTGTCTTTGAATCCGGTAAGACATAAAAAACAAAAAGAAAGTTTTTTCTATTTAAAACCTATCTATTTTCTTTTCAAAAAAAAATTCAGGTTGTCGTGCAACACATATGGCACATGTTTATGATTTTTATAAACCAAATTTCACTTCTCTTTATCCAGTTGTTGATGGTCAATTAAGTATTCAAAGTGTTATATCCGCACTTGATACATGTTATACACAATTTTGTACAAAATCTCAAATGAATCATGAATCTCATTCACATACACATACAACTACATTAACATCACGTGAAGTTAATCTATCAACATTTGCTGCTGTTCTATTTCATACACCATATTGTAAACTTGCACAAAAATCTTTAGCAAGATTATATTTAAATGATCTTATTCGTGCTTGTCCATATATACCGAATAATATCAGTGAAAAATATAAGTAAGAAGATTTTATTTAAAAAAGAAACGAAAAATTAATTCTTATTTTAAATTAGAAATTTTGATCTTCGTACTACAATTAATGATAAAGAACTTGAACGAGAAATGGTTGAACAAAGTAGAGAATTATATGAACAGAAAACTTTACCAGGTCTTTATTTCGCACAAAACATGGGCAATATGTATACACCGTCAGTTTATTATAGTCTTTTTGCATTTCTTATCAGGTTAAAATTCAAAAATTTTTAATTATCTATAATAAATATATAAATTTTGTTAGTCAACCAACTGAAGAACAATTATATGGTCGACGTATATTACTTTTTTCATATGGTTCTGGTTTAGCATCATCAATGTATAGTGTTGTTTGTCGTAAAGTTCATGAATGTCGTTTTACACTTGCACAATTACAAAGAAGTATTCTACGTGCTAAACTTCGTCTTGATCATGAGAGAATGGAAGTCACACCTGATATAATGGATAAAATTTTATTAGAACGTGAACAAACTCAGCATAAAGGTAAGATTTGATTTACAAAATGAATGTTCTTAGACATACGATGAGTAAAGTAGTCTTCACGTGAGTCTTAAATTGGTGTTTGCGTGATCTCTCAATACTTTGAAGAATAAACATAAATCCTAATCAGCTTTTTTCGAAAAAATGAATATCCACATTTATTTAATTGATGTCCTAATTCATATTTTTTAGTTCCTTTTACACCAAAACAACCAAATGAAATGTTAAAATCAGGTGATATGTATTTAAAATCAATTGATGATAGTTATCGACGTTATTATGACAAATTTGTTGCAAATGATAACAGTGAACGAGATAATGATAATGAAAAAAATGTGCAAGAACTTTATGTAAGAAAATAATTCTTTCTATTTCTTTCAATAAATTTTTCTTATTAAATTTTTATTCTAGACTAAATATTTTCAAAATTGTCAAACTAGTGATGATGCTTAATATGTTTTTTTTTTATAGTATCATCTTTTTTCTCTATCGGCAACCTTCTCTTCTTTTTCTTTACTTGATTTCTTTTTTTACATAAAATCTCTTCAAGATTCTTGCCGCATATATGTATGTGTGTGTTTTTTTTGTTTGTTTGCTACTTCTATTATTATTAGTTTTTTAATGAAAGACTTCTTTTCATTTCGGACAAAAAAACGATTTGTAGAAGATATATTTGAAAATTGATGCAATATGTTGTCGTTTAGTGATGATATTAACGTTCAAAATGAATGACTTTGTTTTTTTTTGAACAGAATTTATCAAAAGACAATGCAGTTGTAAACAAATAAAAATGACATTATGACAAAAATTTTGCAATTACATCTATTACAAATTATAATTATGAGTCTTCGCCTATAAGATTATTCATTTTTGTTATACGAGATTACAAACCAACAAACTATTTTTACTCAGCAAAAAATTTCAATTTTTCTTTTTAAAATAAAAAAGGAAAAGCTTTATGTTTCTTTAATATCCTTAAAACATGTCCGTTACATCTTAAGGCAGTATATTTTATTAAAACTTACAGGTAATACGACCGTCAAAATATGCTGATGTTTTGTAAATTACCGCGATTTTCTATTTAAGTTTTCATTGCACTTGTTTTCTTTAGAAGTAATGTTGACCAAAAAGTTAAAGGAAATAGTTTATGTAGCGTGACAAAAGCAACATCATAATTAAAACTTAATAAGAATAATGTGTATGTCTGAAGTATTGGAAAATATTTACTAGTCGAAATTCTCAGTGAAGCATTAAAATTGTTACAGATAATTAATCTCGAATACATCATTAGTATGTACCAAGATTGTACATACAATAAATTGTTATTATAAAAGTACTAGTCGAAAATATGACAATACTGAATCCTATTACAAAAAGGAACTTTGCTTGTTAAGATAATAATATGTTTGTTAATATTCGATGCATGTTTTTTTCATTACAATATTGACAGAGAAAATGCCGGATATTATAATAGTTAATCAGGATTTGTTTTGACATTGTCACGATACCGCTATCATTCATTTTAGTGATTGTAAAATAATAAGAAATTCATTCTATTCGTTTAGAAGTGGACATCTTAAATTATAATCTAAAGTGTCATCATTCATTGATGTTAAACAAGCGTTAAGATAGATCTTGATTAAAACAAACTGAAAGTACTTATTGTTGAATTAGTTTTCATAATACTGTGCGTGTCAAGAATAAGTAGCACTATTAAATAAAAAATTTAAATAGAGTATGTTATTATCATTAGATAACTGATTAAACATCTAATAAGCATGTGAAAAATCATTTCACTAATGAGTTGTTCAATGAATAACGAAATAGATATTAGTTCTATTAAGATTGCTCGTTAATTACAATTGAGAAACAATAATATTATTTACATAATGAATACATAGACCATTTGCATGGCCTTCAAATAACTATTGACATCTTTCGTATATCATACGTCAGATTTTATTATAAACATAAATTAGAAACATGTCTATTCAGCCCATTTATTGCTCATTAGACTAATACATATTAGTAAGTATATAAACAACGCAGTAATTATATCGAATCTGTAAACTGTTTTGTACCATAGAAGATAATTTTAAAAAACGATAGTTCTACAAGAAAGACTAAAACCAGCGATCAGACATATGGATAATGTCATACAAGTGAGCCAATAAGTGTCATAAAGATTATATAAAAATAATAATTTGATATAATCTACTTTTCACCTTATT
Source organism: Adineta steineri (assembly GCA_905250115.1). Classification (NCBI taxonomy): domain Eukaryota; kingdom Metazoa; phylum Rotifera; class Eurotatoria; order Adinetida; family Adinetidae; genus Adineta; species Adineta steineri. The sequence continues at coordinate 387,913 of CAJNOI010000061.1, read as the reverse complement.
TTAGTCTATCAATTTCTTTTTTAAGCTTTAATAAATCTGATCCTGTTAAACGAAATATTTCTTTTCCTTGTTTAAATAAAATAAATGTTGGTAAAGCACGAACTGAATATTGATTCGATAATTCACTATTTTGATCAACATCAATTTTTATAAAAATAACACTTGTTTTATAATCATTCAATCCCCATTTCTCTATAGTTGGTGCACATTGTAAACATGGCGGACACCAAATAGCATAAAAATCACATAGAATCAATATATTTTGATTTTGTATGTGCGTAATTAAATTATTAAATTCTTCTTGTGTAGTTATTTCATGTATTTTGTTCACGTATTGATTTAATGGTAAAGAAAAATCTTGATTAGATTGATTTATATCCGATGAAACAGCAACTGATTCTTTATTTGAAAAACATGAACCCATCATTAAACTAAACAACAATAGTTTTTAGTCATTTTTACGCGCTCAAACAAAATTGATGATAAACAGAATAAATTGATATTCTTCTTCTAGTCTTTATTAGATCAAGATATGGTTCTCTAACAAAAAGTCATACTTAAAATTCATATTATACGTCCATTATTTTAAAATAACAGTCTCTATAGGATCATTTGATTTGTTTTAAGATCTTTAAAACAATTTAGTCTAAATTGAATAGAACAAAACTAAAGCCATTGCATTTTTTACAAATTTGCAGAAGCTAGCAAACTCTCGTTATACTGTGCGATCAAAGGTTCTTGATTTAATAAAAAAATCCATCACTATCAGAACTATTGACAAATGGAAACAACAAAACAATTTAGTTTTTTTGTTATTGGCAAAAGAGCAACGTAAAATAATAAAGATTGACAGAAATCGATTACCTCAAACTAATCTATCTTATTTTCTTTTAAGCCTTTTATTAATCTAACAATTAGACTGTTAAAGTCTTGTAAACCGATCAACTCACAAATGATTCTTACTATCTGTCAAAACCTAACAACAACAAACTGTCTATGTATATAGTCTTTAGAGCCATTGATTTCGCTATAGAAATAAGAATTGAGTAATGAATAATGGCTATTAAGTGGATTTGGGCATTTGGAATATCGCTTGCTTACATCTGGACCCTCGAGATGATAATTTTTCCTGTGGTAAAATTGGATAATGTCTGTCGTTGTAATACATATATGTAATGAAACAAGACATTGCAATTTAGCTAAAGATATTCTATTTTATACTCTCCAATTTGATTCAATACATTTATTAGATTATTTCTTGACATAATGAAAAATCAATATTCGTATACAACCACAACTGCATTGATAGTTCTAACATACAATCAAAATTTTTATTATTATGTAATCGTGATTTAAATATACAAGATACATATGTTAATGCATTTATTCTAGTTGATTAAAATGTTGACCTAACAGAGCAAAAGCAAGAACACTATATAAATAGAAACTATGGTAAAAATAAAAAATGAACTTGATTCATACTATATCGTATATTTTATTAATAAGAGAGATTTAAAAAGATTATAATTATAAACATATTAATATTTATATTAGTTATGAGTGAAATAGAAGATAAAATTATTAAGAAAATAGCGAACGAATTATTAAATAAATATTTTCCTATTTCGTTCAATAAGAAGTTTTCTAAGTAGATAAAAGAAAGTACGAAAATATTTCTATTATTTTATTACGCATATTTCTTTTTTTCCTATATTATATTAATTTCTTTTCTAGTGAAGAAAAAACTATATTAAATAATGCGGAAACAACGTTAGATCACTTAAAAAGAAAATAGTTTTATTTTTAGAAGACAAACACTATCGACAATGATAGAGGAAATGAAATAACTTGTTATGAATAATTCAAAAAAAACAGAAAAAAAATTTAATATTAAATTATCATTCTTGTTTTCCAAAAAATATATTATATTCAGAGAGTAAATACTTTCAAAGACATTAGCAAACTAAAAAAAACAAACATCGTGCATATTAATGACACGAGATTGTCTATATTTGCATTTTAGTTTCATGTAAATAATATTATTTTCCTATTAAAATATTCTGAATTTAATTAGATTTGAAGTATTTGTAATCTAGTCTTTTCTTTTCTTTTCTTTTTAAATATAAACATATGAATAGAAAGAAATGTCAATGATTATTATCACCAATTGGTCTATCTGTGTTTATATTAACAGCTGATCTTTTTAAAGGTTAATGATCAATAAGATAAAAGGTTAAATGAGTACAAGTGTAGTAGATTTTCAACAGTTGTTTATGTATCTTTTAATCATTGAATATGTTCAGTTATAACCAAGAATGTTTCTTATATACAAAAGAAAAAACGAACAACAACGAAATAAACAAAAAAAAAGAAGAAAACAAAGAAAAAAACACACAAACACACAACGGACTACTGCTTTCTTTCACTGCTACTACTGTCACCTCGTACAAGACTTTTTAAATAACCAAACGGACCTCCTCCACTACCTCCTCCTCCGGCACCTGTTTGTTCAGTTGATGGTGTATCTGTTTGATTATGATTTGTTTCCGATGTTCGTTTAAGTAATGCTATTGGATTTGTATTACGTAATGTAAATGATGATTTCTTTTTTACACGTGTTGATGATGTAGTTGAAGGAGAATTTATTTGATTTTGTTGTTGTTGTTGATTATGATTAATTACAGATGTTGTTGTTGTAGCTGATGCTGAATTAGTTCGATTTCGTTTTGTTGTATTTGAATTAAGAGATGATTTACGTGGTGTTGGTGATGTATCAATTTTTCCATATGTTGTCATTGAATGATTCATTGATGATGATATATGTGGATCTTCTTTTGATGATTTTTTATGTGATACCCATGAACGAAATGAACTAACAGGATTTTTAAGTGAAAAACCACCACTTGTTGTTGCTGTTGTTGAGCTAGTTGAATTATGGGTGGAATGTTTTTGATTAGAGCATTCTTCAGCTTTAGTTTTATCAAATTTAATTTCAATATGTTCAAGATCAGTATGTTGATCACCGGTTGATGATGAAATAGGTTTCGTTTGAGATAAATCTATTGATTTTGATTTTGAAGGAGAAGATTCAGGCGATGTTGTCGTTAAAATACTAAACATATGAATTAAAGAAAACCATATTTTTTTTTAAATTCTAATTATTTTTATCTTAGAAAAAAACAACATCTTTTTTTCGAATAAGTATTATAAATATAGGAAAAAAAGATGTTTGAATCTTGCAATAATAATAAAATAAATTTTGCGTTTTTCTCCTTCTGTTATCGTGCAATTAAACATCTGTTAACAAGAGAAAAGAAAGACAAATATACACAATAGTCGGAGTCGTTTTTTTCTCTCTCTTCTTCTGTAATTTAAGAGTAAAAGTAATGATTTTACGAAACATATTATTTTATTAAATAAAAAATGATTTATTCTTGAATGAATTTCGAAAACAAAACGAAGGAGAAGGAGAAGAAGAAGAAGAAAAACACTCATTACTTATCGATTCCATTGAGAATTTTCTCATCTTCTTTTTGTATAACAAGAATAGGTGTATGGGGTGTTGAGTCTTTTTCATTTGTTATTAATTCTATTTGTTCATTATCACTATCAACATTATGTTGATTTGAATTATCATTCATTGTTTGATTTTTATTTGTAAAACGTTGTTTACGTTCAGCATCGGACCATGGTGGCATACGTTCATTGATTTGATCAAATGTTTTAGCTGTTGAAAATGAAAAATCTGTTGGTACTTTACGATTTTCTGGTATATCTCCTCCTTCATCATCAACAAGTTCATTAAGATTTGCTGTTGATGATGATGGTGTCATAGGTGCAAGACCTTTTAAATTCAAAACATTTTCACTTGCTTCACGTAATGATGCATAAACTTTAGCCATCTTTCCAACGGCACGTATTTTTGAACGTATAGCATCACGACGAAATTGATTATCATTATCATTTTGTTGATCATTTGATAATTCAATAATAAGTTCTTCTTCACTACAGATATTTAATATATTTATTAACATTTCAGTAACTTTTTCACCAACAAATGGTAATGACCATGTAAATACATTCATAAAATTTGGTAACCAATATGGATGTGGTGAAGAATTAAATTGTCTTATATTAACAATATTTGTATCATATTTAAGTATAGCTGCTTTATTTTGATAAACATCAAGATAATTTGGTGCAGAAAATATTGTCATTAAAGATGGAAAACCACTTTGTGGACATTTACGATACATACGATAACCAACATCTTGTGCTTCATGTGCACGTATAACAGTCAATAAAGAATTACGAGCAAGAAAATCATTCACAGCTTTAAATGTATAAAAATATGAACAACCACGTGTTGCATTAAATAAAAATTTTTCATCATGAGATTTTTCATGACCATAATCTTCAACAGGATCACTCCATAATAAATCACACATAGGACCATATGGTGGAGGTTCTTTAAAACGATCTAATTTTTTTATATCATCTAATGTATGAATTTCCGGTGAAAGTCCACCTATAAATACACATTTATTTTTGTAACAGACAAATTTTTATTATTAAATTATTCTTACCATGTACACAAAAGAATTGTTTATCTATAAGAGCAGCTAATGGTAAACAATCAAATGCACGCATACATGCATCATAAACTCGTTCAGTATATTTTATTTTACCTTAAATAAGGAAAAAGGAAATAAAAATGGAATTTTTCTTCGTAGATAAAAATAAAAACCTCTTACATTCAGTTTTAAATGTAAAATATTCAGTTAAATGTCGACATTCATGATTACCACGAAGAAGAAAAAATGTTGATGAATAATGAATTTTAAGTGCCCATAAGTAAAGAACACATTCAATTGAAAAATATCCTCGATCAACATAATCACCCATGAATAAATATCGTGTAGTAGCTGGTGAACCTTATATTTAAAGAAAAAAAAGGGAAAATTCCATTAACTAAATTATTTTTGACAGAAGATTTTCATTTGATAAAGACAGGTCTTTTTTCTAATTAAATTGACATAACGTTAAAAATAGATTACTTACCACCAACTTCAATTAATTTCATAAGATCATAAAATTGTCCATGTATATCTCCACATACTAAAAATATGATATAATTGTTTACAAAAAACATTTTTTTTTATTTCTAAAGATTTTTACCAGTTATTGGAGCTTCTAATTCAACTAATGTACTTTCTAAACGTAATAAACTTTCACCACGTTCAATAATCATCAATGCTGCATCTTCTTCAAGACGTCCTTCGCCAAACAGATGTTCACGAAGACGTTCAAGTCGTGGTTTACCACCACCAGTCGAAGTATCAAATAGATCAGCAATCGTTAGACGATATGTTGGCGGTGCTGGAAGACATCGAACATGAGTATTAGTTGTCGATGTGGATTCTGGTGATTCTCTTTTAGTCGATGATGATGATGATGTTGATGTTGATGCCATTACTTGTGGCTCATATATGGTATTACTAAAATTAACATAGTAAAAATACAGAGGAAGGAAGATCTAGGAATTTTTTGACAACTGGTTGTAGTCATTGACTAGATTAAAAAAAAGGAAAAGGAGAAGACTGTCATATATCAACGTTGAATGAGGTGATAGATGAAAATTGGGATATAATACATAACTATGTTTTTTTTTCTTTTTTTTTTCTTTTCCACTTCGTTTGATCTTTCTAATGAGACAGATATGTAGTCGAAGGTTGACATGTATCGATGGTACTATCGTAAGCAAATGATTTTTTCAGATGTCATCAAAGAGAAAAAAGAAATAGGATAAGTCGATGAAAAAAAAAAGAATGATTGAATTTATGTCATTTTATATAAATATAAATATTCTATAAGTTTCTCTATTCGATCTTTTGACTTTTTAATACCTAGGAATAACATTATTTGCCGATATGCTTATAGCCATTCATTGAAAATAACAAGTTGATTTCTATGCATCAATATTAATACATATATCGAACTCGACGCAATAGTAGAAAAAAAAAAGAAAAATATTCTAAGATAGTTGCTATATATATATATATATATATATATAGAAAATAGACACAATAGATCGAGATGCGTCTCTGACAACGACGCACAGATGTACAGAGATAGAGGGAGAGAGGGAGAGAGAGAAAGTAAAAAAAAGGCGAGAAGGAAAAGCGTAGGTACAAATTGCGTATGGACAACGAGAAGGCACGCGCCCAACATACACGGAGAAGGAGATTCTTTCTAACGTTCTCTATATCAGATCAGAATCGGTTATGATGGAAGATGCTACCAAAGCAGTCGCTGAGTGAAATAGCCTTTCTTTTCCATATGGTCGCTCTCGTTCTTCTCTTTTCTTACATATATATCGAAGTGGATTGCCTAAATAGCCCACACATGCGATGGATGAGACCATCACTACTACTACTACCATTCTGTTACTCGTATTCGACGAGCTTTTTCTTGTTCGCTCGCTTGCGGGAAATCTACTGCATTTTCTTCTACTTCTTCTCCTCTTTTCTCTTTTCTCTTCTTCTTCTTCTTTGCTTTTCTCCTACGTAGTAGTTGTTCCGGCTTTGCCGTCTGTCTTCTACATTAACAATTAGTGTTAGGCAAGAGGGAGACAGAGAGAGAGAGAGAGACAGGGAGAGGGAGAAGTTCTCTAGGTTTTTCTTCTTTCTTTTCCATTCCTTTCTACTCTATATACACATCTACGCGTTGTGTTGCGCATAATTGAGCGGGACAGAATAGTAGCAAGCATGCAAATGTTCGTTCTGCTTGACATGGAAAAACTCTACTGAGCCTATTTTCTCTTGCTAATATATTCCTCAAAGTGTTTTCAAGTTCAAACTTCAACTAAATACAACAGCAGAAGCTGATAGTGCGAAACAAATGTCTATGCTCGATTGTCTTTAAGTATGTTGATCGACTATCGCACTTGCGTCATCAAATCGATCTAATGCGTTCAGACGTCTTAAACGGAAATAATGGATCAATGAAGATATGAAAGCAAAAAAGAAAAAAGGGAACAATAAGATGACTCAAAGAAATATTGTGATATTGAAAAAATATAATATATAACGAAAGGAACTCTTATATTCTCCTCTTCTAAAGTCTACCCTTCAGGCAACAACTAAAAAAGAACTATTCGAAAAATGCATCGAAAAGACAAGAGAAATCGAATGAGGGTGATAATGATGATGACGACGTATGTTTTTGTTCGTAACAAACACATAAGCTAAAGCAATTAGGCCTCATGTCAACACACGCACATATTCGCGCTTGCCTGCGTCCATACCCGAGTGCGAAGAAAAAGATGTGAGCTTAAAATAAACAGACACAACTTTTCTTTTTTGCCTTTTTTTGTCTTTTTTTATATTATTTATTCTAATATACAATACTATTAAGACGCTTACAACAGATATCTCTATCAATTGTAACTAAGAATGATTTGACTAAATAATTTTCTTGCTCTATCAAGCACAACTTGTCTTTGTCTGACTACTACTATGTTTTTGACATGAGTAAAAGATTTGATAAGAAAAAAGAATTTACTTTTTTTTCTTGTTTTATTGTATGTCGACAATAATTATTTACCTAAACCTGAAGAATAATAAAAAAAGAAACACTAATGAACTTATCCGATAAAAAAAATTGCTTATAAATTGAGAATATGTCAATGACAGATTAGAAGAAATTCATATCTGACGTTGATGATGACAAATATTTCTTTAAAAAAAAAAAAAGGAGAAAAAAAAACTTTTTGATGACGAAATACGATCATGCAAAGGTATAATAATAATAACAACAAAAATCTTCTTTGTCTCCCTGTATTGATTGTAATAAAACTTACTCTTACGGAAATAAGATCCGACATTATTATTTTTATAAAGAAAAGAAAAAAAAAGATTTCTCATATATTACACGTCGTTTTTCTTAACACATAAAAATAACAACGATCGATGTATGCATATAAGAAATGAAAAAAAGAAGAGCTTCTCAAATACTGTCATTATTGTCATCTATATAACAGTAAAGGAGTAAGAAAAAGAATGCTTGAGTCGTGAATAAATAGGTGAAGAACAAAAAAGAAACCACGCAAGACTCTTTTTTTTGCTTTATTAACTTTCTCTCATGTCATTCTAAGTAACAGTTAATAGAATGTTCAGTAATAATTATTCTGCATTATTTAGTTTTTCAATTGAAATTTGATTGATGTACTTTTACAGAATATTTAAACATCCGATCAATGTAATTTCATATTAAAATAAAGAAGAAAAAAACAATTTATTTAAAGTATTCAATTGAAATGATATAATTATATATTGTCATGTCGATTTAAATAGAAAAAATATTGTTTGCACTTTTGAATAAAAACGATTATATGGTTAATACATCATGACTGACAGCTGGTGTTTTAATCAATAATATTATATACTCAATGATATAAAAATGAAAATCTATAAGTGTCATATGAAGGACTTGATTAAAATATACTATGGTGTGAAAAATATCATTAGAATCCAGTCATTTCTTTGTGTTACGGAAATAATATAATTCTTTCTTATTTTCAGTTTTTTTACAGATATTTTCTGTCGAACTCCTGACTTTATAATTCTAAGCTTCTGATTCAATTATTTTAATGTCTTGATTATATCATTAATGTTTGACTAATCATGCATAAAAATGAATAGTCTAATCTTTCAACATTATTTTATAAGGAAATAGTTATAAATAGTAATTTAGTCTATAAGAATAAAAGTCACTCATTTTTTTGTTATCATAGTAAATACTATAATCCATTATAATATATAATCAAAAAAAAAATTAGAACCTATATATTTGTTCTGTCATATCAAATTTAATATTTTTTCTTTTTTTTATTTATCAAATATTTATAAAAAAAAATCTCAAATCTCGCAATATATTATTCGTTTAAACTTGATACTTTCTTCACCACTGTTGGTCGATATTCCCAAATGTATAGAATTCTAAAAGTAGAGACAAATAAGTCATTTTTATAAAAAATTTCTATACATACAACATTAAAAGAATTGCTATCGAACCAACACCTGCAAAAACAAAATATACAAGACCTTGACAAAATGTTAATGACACCCGATAAATTTCATTTGCTAATGCACTAATTGCATAGTAACCACCTGATTCTAATACACTAGCAAGTATAAATACGACAGCATATTCATCAGGTTCAACTGATTTCGTTATACGTGATCGTATTATTGGCGTTAAAACACTAAATAAACCGCCAATAGAAGCAGCTAAGTAAAGCATCCAAACTTGACGAGCAAAACCAAATAAAACTAATTGTGTCATATAGGCAAGACAGCCAAGTGCAGGTATCAGTAAATGATCAGAACGTTTACCAATAGTTAATGTAAATATAACAGTAAAAAAAATGGACGTAACTGTTTGTGCAACACTATTTAAACTCACACCAAATGAATCTAAACAAAATGGTGCACCATACAAGTAAATGTAATACATAGCCACATTTCCCAGTGCCATAAAAATTAAAGTTAAATGTGTACTAACTAACATTAATAATGATCTCTGTTTATGTTCTGGACGTTTGACAAAAAATACTCGAAAAACTTTCGTAACAACGCCAAATCTAACCTTTTTTAATTGTTGAAAAATATTTAAATGTTGTACATTTAAATTTGATTCTGGTTGAAATACGATAGAAAAAATAAAACCACATAGACTTAAAAAAAGTGTAAATATCATTGTTTGAATAAATTTTGGCTGTTGTAAATATACTCCTATTGTAAGTAATGGTATAAAACGACAACAAACAATACACACATCAGCAATTATAATAGCGATTGTACGTGTTTTTTCATCTGTACAATCAGTTACATATGCAAATGAGCTTAAAATATTTAGACCTGCAGTACCAAACAAACCATCAACCATAATTGATATGATAATCCATATATTCGATAGATCATAATAAGCAACGGCTGTTAAAATCATATAGCGTATAGTTTTACCAATAAATGGTAAAGCAAGTAAAGGTTTTCGTCCAATTCGATCACAATTTGCACCAAGTAAAATTGATGTAAGAATTGAAGGTATTGTAGCAGCAAGATTTATATAAACATTTAAACGAGCAGTTGACATTTGAATAATTTCACTCCATGACATTGTTGTTGATACCGGATATTTTGATGTTGTTGTTGATATTAATCCACTTGCATTAGGTGATATTCGAGTTGAATTTAAACATAATTCGCGAGTATTTGGTGTTGATGAAGAATTTAAATTATAAAGTTGTGTATACCGATACTCGATAAAATCATTTAAAGTTAAACCATCAATAGTGGAAATTATTATTATAAGGATTAGTGATGGTAATACACGCCACCAACGAGGTAAAGTTGGTGGTAATAAAGGTGTTCTTACATCATCTTGCTCGTCCATCTTTTTATTTACTGCACTATGAGTTCTAACATCAAAATATTTTCGTCTTCATATATAGATAAATATGCTGTTTCATCTTATTTTTGTAATGACGTCGATAATATAAAAAAAATAGAACATGTTCTTATACGAGATAAAAAAAATAATCTTTTCTCACAGTTAGAAGTGCAAATTAACAAAAGATTTAACTATAATAAATCAAATAATTATTAATTATAAGTTAGGAACGAAATTTATTATTTTAAAAAAATTGTGTTTATATTTTATTGCACTTTTATAACAAAAAAAAACGAAGGCTATCGACGCAATTCAAGCAATTCCTTGAGATAAAAAGAAGTTTTATAATCTTTTTCTCCTCCTTAGATTTCTTATATGATGATAAGAAAATTGTACTTGTCTTTCTTATATGTGTGTCATGGTAAAAGCGTCTTATGCTTTCATATAGGTCGTAGACAGACAACATTTGTACAAAATCTGATATAGAATATAACTATTTTTATTTATATAGCATTATGCGTACATTTTAACTTTAATCAAAAAAAATTTCAGATTTTATTATTGTTTTTTTTATTGATGCCATTGAATGGTTTCTTGTAAAACAAATCCTTCGAAAATAATTCGTTTGAATATGAATACTGCAAATGTCAACATTATCTTTCAACTGCTATAATATAAAAGTCGACAGCATAATAAGACACATTAACTATAAAGAATTTTTTTCTTGGTAGTTATGTATTTACGACTTTTGTAGGAAGAACATTAACTGTATTTAATAAATGCCATTAAATGGATTCAGTAAACATTTCTCAGTAATAAAATAAACTTTGTCCCTTCAAAACTTGAATATATGTTTTCATAAAACATTAAACCAACAACAAAAAAAAACGAAAATGTATATAATAAAAAATTTCATTTCATATTTCGACTACCAAGTTCTTGACCAATATTAACTGATTTCGATGGATTTGATGGAATGGTTGTAACAACAGACTTTTTTGATGCTGAGTTTCTATTACCAGTACCTTCTAATTTATTAATAAATGTTGAAATATAAGGTAAAGAAAGTATTAAACCAAAACCAGGAATTGATCGAGTTACTGATATAACAACAGGTAAAAATCCACCAAATAATTTATAAAATCCAATGATTTCAAATATAACACCAACAATTGGCCAACGAAGAAGAAGTAAAGCAATACCAGCAAAAAAACAAGCTGAACCAGTTAAACGATCAGGTTGTACAAAAAATGTTCGTGCTCGACCAAGTCCCTAAACAAATAAAAATAACTATAATATTTATTATAAACAATTATTTTCACATACTAATAAAAGAATAACACCGACAATAAGAAATATATTACCGAGTGCTAATAAAGCTCGATCAAAGAAAAGAGCAAATCCAAGAAGAATAAAAAAAAATGCAAAACCAATTAATCCAATGCCCATACGTTGACTATCACTTAAGTCCCAGAAGGCCATGATACAAGATGAAGACAAAGAAAAAATCTAAACAGAGACAGAACACATTGAGCATAAAGGTTATGTTTATTTTAGACACGTTGTCTATGTTAGAAGTAATCGAGTCACGTTCAACTAATGCAATATGAGTGAGCTTAAATCAAATAGACACAAACGCGCAATCTAAAGAATGATCATACAAACATTCATATACAACAAAAAAAGATCGGTAGGTTTTGTTTTTTGTTTAGCAAAAAAAAAAATTATTTTTATTAATTTAGTTATTGTATTGTTTTTGTCTTGTTGTATGTACAATTGTAATACATAACTTATTACATATTTTCTCAGCCATGTCGACACTCGATTATTATGACTGCGTCGTTTTTATTTGTCACTTGTGTTTTTTTCTTTTTTCGTCAGGCCTTATTCTCCTACATATTTTTTTCGCGTGTATGCATCTAATATTAAAAAGCAAAAGCAAAAAAAGAGAGAGAGGGGAGTAATTATAGAGTATTCAGACGTCGGTAATATAAATGAAAATAGTCTCGCCGATCGGAAAGATGTTAACGGTAGAATAACTGATGAATTTTTTTTCTTATTTATTAGTCGAGAGCTTTTTTTCATGAATATATATAAAGATAAACTAGACAATAGAATCGTTTTTGAGTCATCTTAGTTTTTTTTGTCTCTGAGTAGTCGCGAACGTGGCAGGAAACAAAAAAAAACCCCGCATACAACAGAAAAAAACCATCATCACTTGACGACAACTTACATATTTGACTGCCTGCCGCAGCTGTAGCTATTTTTTTCACTAAATAAAAAGGTAAGTAGTTCGTATTAGTAAAATAACAAGTACAAATATAGACGAATTATTGTAAAGAAAACGCGACTACATATCCTACGTGAATAGAAAAACAATTGTCAGATGTAACGAAGGCTGTTTAAATACCTTAATCGAGGTCGTTACAAATAGAGTTACTGAGCGTCACAGATGCATTTTTTTCTTATTATTGTCTATATGATATCAAGTTTTCTCAAGGACATATCCTTTCTTTATAAAAAGAATAATATTTATCTGATTTCAAATACTTATATTCACATAAAAAAGAATATATATATATATTGATTTATAAATACAATTCGTTTGTCTAATTACATATGACAAATGAAAGAAAATTCCCCATATTTATTTATTTATTTCTCGAGCGTCCCCTCTTGTTTTATTTCTATTGGATGAAGAAAACTTATCATTCATGAGTCATAGACAGAAAAAAACAAAAATAAGGAAGTTCTATTTTACATTGCATATCATATATTTCCTTCGTTTTATTTTCTAGGTGATAAAATGATGATGGATCCTATTGCCGATCCATTTCTTAATTTATATGGTGACGGACCAATTCCATCTTTACTACCAGACAATTTATTGTTTTCTAATGACGATAATCTTGGTGGTATTGATCTTGATTTACCACTTCCAAGCCCAAATAAATTTGAACAAGAAACAATATCAAATATGACCGAAAATCCAGGTAGAGATTTTTTTATTACGAAAAAAACGAATCCTATTTTTTCTTCTGTTTGTCATAGAATTTGAAAGTGAATTAAAAAAATTTTTTGATAATTTTCCATCACCAGACTCCTCATCATCATCCAATCATCATTCAACAATCGATATATTAGATAATTTTCCATTTTCACCATTTGAAAATGTTCCTATAATAGAAAAACTTGAACCAACATTACCACCACCACCTCCACCACCACAAAAATTACCGGTTATTATAAATACAACTAAAATAGCTAATCAACATTTACCGAAAGTCGTACAACTAACAAAAGGAAATGTTGTCTATATTCAAGCACCAAATAATTCAAATAAATCTCAAACAAATTTTATTCAATTAACGAATTGTTTACCAACAATACTGATCAATACATTACAAACACCAACAGTAAATGAAGATACAACAAAATTAGTAGTAGCAGCACCAACGACAACATCAACAATCGAGGATTTTCCTATGGATGATAATGAATGTAAAGAATAGACTTGTATTTGATTTCTTTTCTGTATACAAAATCGATTTTTTTTTAGATAATGATATCGATCATTTACCAATGACACCATCAACTGGTAGTGAATCACCTGATGAACGAACGACAACTTCACCGGATATCACTCATGATAATCATTATATTAAAAATCGTTTGCATCGTCATCATCCTTATGGTTTAAATAAATCTTCATCATCTATGTTAACCAATATTGATGTAATTTCTTTTGTTTTATTTGATTTATGAATTTCTATGTATTCATTTATTTTAAGAAATTACCATCATCTGGTCCGTTATTATTAACAGATGAAGAACTAAAACTAATAAAACAAGAAGGGTATCAAATTCCAACAAAACTCCCATTAAATAAAACTGAAGAAAAAGTTCTTAAAAAAATCCGACGAAAAATTAAAAATAAAGTAATAAAAAACATGACATTTCATTTGTTAATATTTTTCTATTTAATTTTTATTAAGATTTCGGCACAAGAAAGTCGTCGAAAGAAAAAAGAATATGTCGATACACTTGAACGACAAATTGCCAAATACATCGATGAAAATGGAGCACTTAAAGATCGTGTGTCAACAATGGAAAAAAATCAAAGGTGAATATGTATAAAGAATTTCTTTTACTAGTGAAATAGTATTATTAGATTATGATTAATAGAGAATGTAAAGAGTGTTTTTTTATGAATATGTAGAACGAATAACATCAGTTAAAAGCTCTCAAGAGGCCGCCCAAGGAAGTTATGTTTAAGAACCTCTCATTGATTAATCAGCATGACATTTTGCAATGAAAACACCTATACGTAATTAAATTTTTCACAGAAGGCTATCATTAGTCATTGATAACTATCTTGTGACTAAATATATGACCTTGATTTCTTTGTAATGTAGAGTATTTTATAAAGCTAAATAAATCTCGTTTAATTTTATATTACTTCATTCTCAAGGCTTCAATTAAACCTAATAGGAAATTATTAATACTATCGTTACCCACAATAAATATTTGCATGTAAAATGCTTATCAATAGTATTTTATCAAAATATGCTGACATAGTTTTTAAGAAAATCAAAAATATACTATTTATGTAATCAAAATGATTAACGTTTTAAAATGTTTTTCTAGATCGTTGATGCAAGAACTTCAATCGCTTCGATCAATGCTCGGCAAAGGAACACCATCGACAGGCAAAGTTTTAATGGTAAAATTTTTTTTCGATAATTTTTTATTTTTATAATTTTTTTTGTTTTTCTAAGGTTCTTTGTTTATTTTTTGCTGTTTTATTTGGTATATGGTCACCTATAGTGAATAAACAATCAGTCGATGATTTTATACGTTCGTCAAATGATGGATCATCATCATCACAACAAAAATCTTTAACATCATCAAATAATCCTGATTCATCAAATAATATTCGTTCAACAACAACAAAATCTTTAATTGAACAACAAGATATAATTAAACAAGAACCAACCTATTCAAATTATATTCCAAATAATTATAAATCGCGTGTACTATTATCCTATGATGAACATGAAAATCATTATCATGGACCTTATTTATCATCAAATAATAAATATAAATCATCATCTCAACAACAACAAACAACTGCACCAGGATATACTTATACAAATTCAGTTGAAAAATATATGAATAAAAAATTTAAATCAGGACATGATGAAGGAGAAATAAGTAAATTTCAAAAATTTATGTTAATTCTATTATTAAAAATTTTCGTTTATTAGATTTTTTAACACAACGATCATCATCTACATGTTTGAAACGACCATTAACTGTTGAATCATCTCCATCGATAATACTTTCAAATGATTATAAAAGTATTCGATTGAATCATACATCAAATTACCGTATTAATGAAAACGTGGTTGTTATTGAAAATTCAAATGAAAAAACTGATCATGATTCAACAACATTCGAAGGTAAACCATTAAAAATAATTCGTGTTGAACGAACAACACCTGCTATTGGTAATGATACATTAAAATTATCACATCGTACAGTGAATGAATAAGAAAATTAATTGAAAAAAAAAAAGAAAAAGAAAAGGAAGAACGAAGAACTGATTGTGTACAGTTGTTTGCTGTTTATTTCCTTTTTATTATATTTATTCTTTATTGTTTATTGTGTGTGTCTTTAGATATTTGTTGCTTTTTTTGTCGTATATTTATGTGTATGATTATCTGTTTTTTTTTCTCTCTCTCTTCTTGTTGTTGTTTGATTCTTTAAGAAAAAAAAGAAGACTTATTTATCTCTATTTTATGCGTTTGGATTCGATGTCTGTGTTTATCCGTTTGTTTTTTTTTCGTGTTTCTTTATCTTGCAACAAGAACATTATAAACGTGTTATATTATATGATTATCTCAACATGGGAATTTTACTTAAAGGGAATATTTAGCCCCGCAAAAATTATCTTTTTCTTTATATGAAACAAAAAACAGGAATATTCAATTTATTATAGTTTTAGAACGGAAATTGTTGGAAAATAAATCAATATTTGAGTTAAGTCTATAGAAAGATGTATGAAAATTTTAGCTGATAACGGAAGTCTTTCAACATATTAGATTGTATTTAATACAGTACGCTGATTCTGCATATCACGGTTTCAACAATTATTATGTCATAACAACCAATCTCCTACTGAGAGAAGCATATTTTATCAAATCTATTTACACTACACATTACTAAACAAAATATTCGTCGACTAATAAATACTGTAACTTGAAGTTCCAAGTACTACAATACATTGTCAAGTGGAAAAAATATTTATATATACAGTATATTACTTTTAATCTCATATCTTGGTCATTGTGTGAAGAAAATAAAATATTAGACGAGATGTAATACTGGTATAGGAAAGAGTGAATAAAACTGCATATATTTGCTATGAGGATTTGACTGTATTTGATCAGTTTTTAGGTACTGTCCCAAAATCCGGAGAAAAAGATTCGGAAAATTTTTGAGAAAAGATTAAACAGTTTATTTAACAAAGAACCATGTACAAGGGTGTGGGTGTGGGTGTGGATAAAGCATGGACGCAACACCCATACTCTCAAGATGCACGTCTGTGTATATTTGCTAATAGAAGTGCAGAGCACAGTAAAGTAGAATGGGACTCGGTAGACGATAATCATGATTGACGTAGACAACCATAATCATTTATGAAAGAATATTATCATTCTCTTCTGTCATAACAATATTAGAAATTTTCCGGATTTCAAGACATATTCAGTTTTTATACAGAAATCGAATCATCATTATAAAAGGTGTGAGATTTAAATCACTCAGATGCGTTGATAATTTGTGTCAACTAAATCCAAGTAAAACTGAATCCAGTTTCAGTCAAATTCGGTCAGACCCAATTGCAGAATTGGATTCGGTGCATGCTTATAAAGTTGCAGGTCTTATATACTGAAGATTACAGATTATATATAACTCTTGCTTTTCAAATTAACATTATATTGCCTTTTTAATTAAATGATAAATCAACTACTTTACCTTCGATGTCGAAATAACACATGAGATTAAAAATAATTATTCTAGTTTTTCAAGATAATAATAAGTTTATTTATTTTTCGGATCAACTTTGATCCATATAAAGAAGGAAAAACAACGACAAACAAAAGAGAAAAAATGAAATCTAGAGTACACACACAGAAACACACATATACAAATGAACAGTCATGATGCTGCGCTAATAAATTTTCTTTTTTTTATAATTAAGCTCGTTCACCACGAATACGTCGTGCCAATTGGATATCTTTTGGCATAATCTAAATTTCAAAATAATATAAAATTAAACAATAATACCGAAGAAAATTTTTTTTCTCTTACTGTGACCCGTTTAGCATGAATAGCGCATAAATTAGTATCTTCAAAAAGTGAAACTAAATAAGCTTCACTAGCTTCTTGAAGTGCACCAATAGCTGCCGATTGAAAACGTAAATCAGTTTTGAAATCTTGTGCAATTTCACGAACAAGTCGTTGAAATGGTAATTTACGAATAAGTAATTCAGTCGATTTTTGATAACGACGAATTTCACGTAATGCAACTGTACCTGGTCGAAAACGATGTGGTTTCTTAATTCCACCTGTTGATGGAGCTGATTTACGTGCAGCTTTTGTTGCTAATTGTTTACGTGGTGCTTTTCCACCAGTTGATTTACGTGCTGTTTGTTTGGTACGTGCCATGGAATATTAATCAAATCTTAAACAAAAAAAAAAAGAAAACTAATATAACCTTTGACCAAAAAAAAGCGCCATCTTTTTCTTCAACCATATTTTGACATTCTTTTCCTTTCTTCAGCAACCGACTAACAATAAACAGAACGAAAGATTTATTATTCTATGTCTGTTTTTTATTAAGGGTATGTCTTTTTATTTGAATTCTAACGAAGAAACTAACTATCTATAGATAAAAACAAAGAATTGAAAATGATTCATAAAATGGTTATTTCCAATTGTTTTCTTCCTTATACATACCAGCAATTAATGTAGTGAATTTCTTATTTGCTTATTTATTTGCTCTCAAGATTTAGAAAGAAAAAAAAACAACTTCGTTATTTCAAAAAAAAATAAAGTTTTATTTATTTCACTTTTATATTCTTAGTTTCGATTCATTGAAACGGACTTTGACGTTTTTTTTTGTAATTCTCCTTTTTTTTGCGTATACTCAGTTATGTATGCACACATTTCAACAACGTACTTATTTGATGTTGTATGCGGGTCGAGTTGTCGTCGGTAGTGTATGTGTGTGTTGCTCGTCAACGAGGATAATGCAATGAGAATGAGCGTTTTGCAGTGGGTATATATAGTGCAACAGACATATAAGCTCGAACCTCCTCCACCAATGAATTTGTATGCAAGAAGTTTGTGAGGCTCGACTATTAGGAGAATGGTAGATGATGATGCTTACACTTATTATTACTGTCTACGAAGTAATGTCGGTAAGATGAGAATATAGAAGATTCGAGAATGTCAAACGAAAGGGACGATGATCGACGGTTTCAGAAAGAAGAAAGCGAATGGTCGACTAACAACTAAAGAGAAAAAAAAAAGAAATAAAGAGGAAGAAGACCAGATAGAAATTAATTTATCCCTTGTCGCTCTCGTAGTTTTTTAACATATATGTATATTTATATAGAGGAAGAGAACGGAATGTTGGGGGATCATAAGCGAACCTTGAGAGTAGACGATAAATGTACGATAAAAGAAGTTAACAACACATATAGAACTAAAAGTGATGAAAGAACTTTGATAGAAATAAATAATCAAGATTGTACTACAATTGATAATAGAACAGGATGACCGATTTTTTTAAAAGATGAACAAGAAAAGAAAAGAAGGAAAGAGGAGAGAAAGAGAGGAAAGAGAACGAGACAGACGATAGAAGAGAAGGAAAGGAAAGGAAATATGTCGTCGATACAAAGGAGATTTCAAATATATATTAATAGGAAAACAAAGAATTACCTTAATTAATAAAAATGAAAATAAATTCTTAATTAGATAGAAGAACAGAACGGATACGAGCGCCATCTATGTCATAAAATATTTTATAAATAGAATCGTATAGTATCCATGTTGCTTATAGATTAAATAATGAAAAATATTTTTAATAATCCAGTTGTTCGAATGGTACGTGATGAAGTAAATGATCTTCGAAAGAAAAATAAAGATACAAAAACTGATCAAGAAATTCCATCAGGTCCTCCAGCATATTATCATCATCCACCATCAACATCATCAACAACCACCACCACCACAGATTCTTATTCTCATACAGCGAGTTCAACAGCAGGTTATTCACAAACGAATGCTTATCCAACATTAACAGCACATAATCAAGAACGTGATAGACAGGTTTTTAATCTGAATTATATTTTTATAAATTTTAATTGATAATTATATAGAGTTTTCTTGGTAAAATTGAATCAACGACAACGAATTTACTTGGAAATGTAATTGGACAAGATACAGTAGTTTCTGTAGCACATAAATTAAATACTGCAGTAACAACTGGACGTAATGCACGAGTATGTTTGAAAAAAAATTTCTTTTTTTTTGTTAATAAATATTTATAATAAAAGGAACTTCTTCGAAATGGTGCAGTTGTTCAATTGGTTTCAAAAAGTGCAGGAAGTTTACTTCAAGTTGTTATGTCAACGAATGGCGTTCTTATATTTGATGGAAATGGTGCTGCTAATTCGTTTAATAGTAAGTCTTTTAAGATTATTTACAGTCGAAATAATAGAGAAAAAAATTCAATTTCTTTTACTTTTAGCTTATTTCACTGTTGAAGAAGCTGAAAAAGGTCGACTTCGATTTCATAACAATTACAATTATTTAGCATTTGAAGGCAAACTAGCTTGTATCATGTCATTTGTATGAATACATTTCTTTAAATAAACATTTTATAATTGTTCTCTTTTAGCCACCTGGTGCTAAGAATAATACTAGTATTGATTTTCGTGTACATGATATACTTGGTACTAGTGAATTAGTAGCACTTGAATCATGTGCATATAAAAATCATTTCATTTCTATATCACCTGATGGTCTTCTTAAAACAACGAATATTAAAGATAAAAATATTGATGCTCAGTTTTCAGTTGTATCTATTGTAAGTGAAATATTATGTTTCAAGAATAATTTATTACGTATTTATATAGATAAATAATCAGCAAATGATGTATCCACAGCAGACACAACCACATCAACTATATAATATGAGTCCATATAGTAGCATTCCATCTAGCAATGCAAATGTATCTAAGGATTCTCAACCATCTTCAATGTATCATGAACAATCGCAATCACTCTATCCTCAGCCACCAAAGTATCATGAACAATCGCAACCATTATATCCTCAACCACCAATGTATCAACAGCAACAACACCAACCACCACCATCAACATCTCTTGAAAATTCTTCGTACGCTACACAAAGTCCATATAATCAATCAACAACATCGTCGAGTTTATATCCAAAATTTAATTAAATAACATTTTTTCTAAATTCGTCCATTTGTATCGACTTATTATTTATGTGAAAAATATTAAATATTCCAGAATTTATTATATACGTACTCTTCAAGTAAAATAAATAAAATACTATTGATATTTTTGAATATGTTGTTAAATAGAAAAATACTAGTAGAGCCTGAAATAATCATATATAGCAGTATATTAAAACGTTTCTTCTTCTTTTTCGACATAATCATTTTGATCTGTTTGTTTTTTCTTCCGACAATGTCGTCTAACATTAGATATAGTCAAACGAATTTCAAATGTCAATAAACAAGTAAGTAAAATAGTAATGAATATAATGATACAGATCAATAACATAAATATTGAAGCTGTTATAATTAATTGTTGAATAACAGGTAATATTTCATCAAAACATCCATTAATATTGATACGTTCTTCAATTTCGTTCATATCTATCGTCGTATTATTTGATGGCAAGGTATTCGTTCCTGTTAATAATGTATACAAAAAGATTTTCGTCTATATACGAAAGAGATCATACCACAAGTATAAGAAAGAGATTTTGTATCAATATATTTGTTGTTCTTTACTTCTTTTTGTTGAATTTTACAACATGTAAAAGGCACAGAACAAGCATCTATATACAATTAATTAGTATGAATGAATTTCAAATAAATATTATACCAAGACTTTGCAGAATATTGGAAGATGTACATGCGTAGTTTGGATTATCATTCCAGTCATTGAATGAATAAACACCTAAATAAACAACAGAAATCAGTCTAAGGTTTATTTCCTTTTTAAATACTTACCACAACAAAAATAACTCATATGAAGTTTATCGAAAAAAGCGGTCCATGCTTTATCAATATGATAATGTATTTTCAATCCAATCATCATTGTTTTACTTATTCTGTTTCGAATTGTTTCTCCCCATATTAATATTATAATAGCAAATGTTAGAAAAATAATTAATGTTACAAATTGAGCAATAAGTGAAATACGAAGAAGCTTCAAATTTTCTCGATTTATTCCTAAACAACTGATTATACATAATAGAAAAAATAATAGGCCAAATATGCAAAGTATAATTCCAATAAAATTAAATGGATTTAAAGATGTTGAATCTGCTGTATTTATCTTGGGCATATGACTAAATTTACGGTGTTCGAATGAACTCCATAAACCAATAAAAAATACAATAAAACCTAATCTAAAACTTCATATTTTATTTCTATAACAATATTAGTTGATTAATACATACATGCTATTAGTAAACATAATACCAAAAGTGAAATATTTCAATAAACCATTAACGCGATTAAATTCTGGTTTTAAACAATGAGAATCAAATTGATATTTATGTACTTGATGATCTATTGTTTTCGATGAGCAAAATCGTTGAAATGGATCTATTAACCATTTTACTCCTGATTTTAATTTATTTATAAATGAATTATTAACAATTAGATCTGACTCAGATGAACTCCGTAAACTATTACTACGGCGTGACTCTGTAGCAGTTTCTAGTTGATCGAGTCGATCAGAAAATGATGTTACAGATGATTGTACTTCTGATGAAACCATATATACATATATATGTTTTAATTTGTATGAAGAATATCACGGCGCCAGTCACCAGATAATTATCGCTATAAATGAGTTCATCGATGAAACTTATTGAATGCGATATATTTGTTTTCCATGAGTGAACAGTCAGAAAATAGTAGTTAAAACACAAAATGAATATATTTTAACATTATCTTATGTTGCTATACATTTTCAAGACGTTATTCACATAAAAAATTTCAGAAAATTTTTATATGGATTTATTAATGCTAAAAATCGTAGTTAACATTTGCTGAAGTCATTGTAACGAACAATAATGTATATACACTTATTTTACTAATGATATAAATTAATTGTGAACATAAGGTATACATTTTAATAACGGGTGTGTGTGGGTACAAGTGTTGATGTGAGAAGAATACAAACACTCACACCGTCTAAGTCGAATGTTGGGATATAACTTAGCGAGCTGCACTGCTATTCCAAGAAAAAACTTTCAGCCTTGATGCTTTTAACTGTATATAACATGGACTAGTCTTATAAATCCATATAGCTCATTGATTTCTCGAATAATATACTCGACAATACTGCATTCTTGTACAAAATCATGCATTTTCACAATATCTCATAGAAACAACATACTACTGACACATACAATACCCGACTGCGTTCTGTCCCATTTGATAGTTAAAATCGAAAAAGTATCTTTACTTAAAAATATGCCACACTTTATATAGATTTATCCCAATGAAAACAACTTAACTTATTTAGCTTGAGTTTATTTCTATCTTAACCATTTGTCAGTATAATTTACACTATAATTTTAGTTATTTATTTCGGAAAATATTAATAATTATTAAAGCTATCTTCAAACTCTCAAAGATACAAATTATTGAAAAGCTTTACGAGAAAAACCGCCCTGATTGGATCCTATGACCATTATCAGAGATTTTTCGATCCGACCAAAATTTGCTTTGGCTAGATGAATTACTGAGATTTTTAGACTAGGGTACGAGTGTGGGTGATATCAACATTTTTCTTATCACACACCCACACCCAGAACTTCATCCACACCTACATCTACACTTTCACCCAAACGCACAAACATTTATACTTTCACCCGACTTTCCCCCACGACCACGTCTCCACTCTCACCCACATCGACATCTACACTTTCACACAGATTTTCTCCCCCGACTTTCACCCACACTTTCACTCACACCCACATCCACACTCGCACCCAGACTTTCACCCACAGCCACCCAGACTGTCACCCACAGCCACCCAGACTGTCACCCACAGCCACCCAGACTTTCACCCACAGCCACCCAGATTTTCACCGACACCCTCACCCACATCTACATTAGGGGGTGGACAGTTCAGTTTAGTTCCAAAGAACTGAACTGTTTAAACAGCTCTTTTCCCTAGACTGAAAAGGATAGGGTCTAGAAACGGGAATTATCTTTTTACATGTATCATTTTTGTCGGTAACATGGCACAAGTGACCATTTTTTGGCACAGATGACCATTTTTGTGGCAAAAGTAACCATTTTCAAGGCACAATTAGCCATTTTTTAGGCACAGATGACCATTTTTTTGGCGCAAATGACCATTTTTTTGGCACATTTGACCAATTTTTGGTACAAGTGACCATTTTTTAGGCGCAAATAACCATGTAACTGGCATATTTTTGATAATATAATTTTATTTGCTATTATCGTTTTATTTTAATTACATAATATTTAATACATAATATTTTATTCAATCGTATGAAAAGAGCGCTAACTTAAATATGTAAAATATTTCTTGATTATACATATATATATATATATATATATATATGTATAATGTTTTATATAATTGTATCAGAAGGGCGCGAACTTAAGAATTTAATTTATTCGTTAAAAAAGGCGCGAGCTTAAATATATGAAATATTTCTTAATTATATATAGATCATTATTTTATTCAATAAATTAAAATAGTGTGGCAAAGCCAATTTACTTTTAATACGGAGAAAGATGAAAATAATATTAATAACAAAAAAACGAAACGTTCGTGCACATAGTACTATAAAGCTTTGAAAAAATATTCCACCTATTTTTCTATAGCATATTATTTATCATCATCGACAAATATTTTTAATATATGTTTGAAAAAAGCAATGATGTACCGAAACGTCCTGTACGACGACTTATTAAAATAAGATCAATAATGAGAAGCTTAAAAACATACGCATTGCAATTTGATCATATTAAAAGTCTAGTTGTTGCATTATCGGAAAACATTTTAGTAAATTTGTAAGTTTAATAGTCTTGCTATAGTGTATATAGATAAGAGAGTTCAAAATCAATTTTGGTATACAATGATAAAGAGATCTCCACTATAGTTTTTGTTTTGAAATCCTACTTTTTATAAAATTGACTTAAATAAAGCTAAAACATTGTTAAACTTTATTATTCATTCGTCAAATATCAAAGTTTTAGGGAATGTTTGATTTTATATTAAGTAGAAATTCAACTTGATTTCCTGCTGAAAATCAAAACTAATATTGATTAACTCTCATTCGTATCTAAATACAATTATATCCGCATACAGACCGCGACAGTCTAGGGCCAAGTGAATCGAGTTTCGGTGAACGCTACTTGTTGATAAGAACTGATCTGATTGTTCATACAGTTCCTTTGAGAGGAACTTCTTCTTGAGAACAGTTCTTTTTGTAGGAACTGTCCGAAATGATTCTCAAAACAGAATAATATTACTCATTACTCAGAAGTAGTGTTTCCAAAGCAGAACAAAACTGTTCTGTTCTGGGAATACCACTTCCGAGCGTTGAGCAATATTGTTCTATTCTGGGAATACTGCTTCTGAGTGTTGAGTAATATTGCTTTGTTCTGGGAATATTGCTTCTGAGTGTTGTATAATAATATTCTGTTTTGGGAATCATCTTGGATAGTTCCTACGAGAAGAACTGTTCTCAAGGAGAAGTTCTTCTCAAAGGAACTGTATGAACAATCAGATCAGTTCTTATCAAAAGAACTGTTTAAACAATTCAGTTCTTTGTAACTAAACTGAACTGTTCGACCCCTAATCTACACTTTCACCCAGATTTTCACCCACACCCAAACACACACTTTCAACCAGGCCTTCACCACACCCACATCTAAACCCACATCCACCCAGACTTTCACCCACACCCTCAAGATTTGTCTTTTGTAAGATCATAGAAACAGTTGACAGATGGATGACATTTTTATAATGGATAATATTCCGTTATTTTTGTTTGATTTCATCATTTTTGTTTAGTGAAGCCCAAAATGATGGCGAAGTGAAGAAAAGCATTCTTTTTACATTAAAAAAAGCTTGATAGAGAAGTAATAAAAATAAATGTACTGTATTATAGAAGGCTATGCACTTGCGATGATTATCAACTTTAAAGAAATAAATATTGATATTTTTCCTATATGCAATGTAATGAATATCTAATATGAATATTCTTTTCTTTTTTATAAGCAAATCTAAGGTGAATGCAAGTGAAAAAAAGTTTTCTTCGTAAAAATGAAGGAATCACTTTTGATTGGATTGAAACGAACCAAACATCTGAAAATCTGATCAGTAGACATGAATTGATAACAATTAAAGGGTATGGATGTTGGCTAACACAAGCTTGAAACCTGTATCCATACCCACACCCACCCAAGGTGATTCAGAGCTTTAAGGTTGAGGTTTTGCGCATGGCCAGAGCCCGATGAGCCCAGAAGAATCCTAAAAGGATAAGGACCCATGTGCCTTGCTTCTTGAATTATGATCATTTTATTGGATATATTATCGAGGATAAGGGATGCATTAAAAAATTATACTATCGACTTTTGACCTGAAATTTTGCCTGTAGATAGAACTAATGACTCTCAGAATATCCTGAAAGTTTCAGTCGAAGGGAGTTTTCCTTTGCTCAGATATTAATTATTGAAACAAACTCGTTTTTGCGACATATTTGTGGCAAATGACTATCTTTTAAAAATTCAATATCTCGACAAAAGAACATTCTTTTCGGTTAAACTTTCAGGATATTCTAAGAGTCATTAGCCCTGTCGACAGGCAAAATTGGAGATCAAAATTCGATAGTATGATTTTTTAGTGAATTCCTCATCATTGATAATACATTCAGTAAAACGGTCATAATTCATGGAAGGCATATGTATCCTTATCCTTTTCGGATATTTCTAACCTCATCGAACTCTACTTATACGGAAAATCTCAGCCTCAAAGCTGTGAATCATCTCGAACGGTTCCCTTCGTCAGTATATAAACAAATATATCGATGGTTTCTATGAGAGGGTAAAACAAAAAGAAGTAAATATTCTCAGAAAGTTACCTGTAACCAATTGGATACCATCTCTTTTATTTTTAAAATAAACTCTTTAATATGATTAAAAGTAAAAAAATGCTACCATCATTTGAAAAGGAAGAAAAAAACTTTATTCTAATCAAAGGAACGACAAAGAAACTTCGAGAACTAATATGAAGAAATAAAAAACGTTTGAGTTAAGATAGTTAAGATATGGTTAATTATCTCTGGCTATATTGTTAATCTGAATATAAAATTCTGCTTCAATACATCATAGTTATTTTCTTGATCAAAAAGATCAATTACTTTTATAAGATATTTCATAAAACAATTGTTAAATATAAACTTATTAAGAAATCAATATACCAAAATATTTGAAATGATATTAGAAACATTGAGGTTAACGCTGGAAATTAAATAAAACGAATCACTTTAGGAGAGATTGTAAGACTATAATCTTTGAGCTGAAGAGCAGAAAAAAAACACTTCATTTCTTTGTGTCGTGATCATTACAGTTATTTAATTTAATCATATGATTTACTAAGAAGAAAATAGGAAAGACTTCTAAACTAATTATCAGAACGGCAATAAAGTATGTGGCACCAAACTTTGTTAAATATGAAATAATTATTATTTGTTTTATATAGAAAAGATTATGTTCTCTAACACTCGTTTATATTGTACACGATTGAAGAATATAACAAGTTGATTCCAGGGAAATTTATATAACAGAAATAAAACGACCAAAAAAATATATAATAAAACAAAAGAAAGAAAAAAAAAACATTTCAAAAAGATGAGTTTGTTGCTATCCGGAATATTTGTTTTAACTTTACTAACAGTGTGATTCATCGATTAGATGTGTGTGTGCCACTTTTGTAATGACTTGAAAAAGAATACCTACTTGATTTTGCGTTCTCCAGATATTAGCATATTGTCACAACAACTCGCTCGCAGAAAATAACAAATTACTTGTTCATGTAGTGAGCCTTTTGCCTGACGTTCACACATTAATGCTCGAATTCATAATGAGAAAAATTTGAAAGATCTGAAATATTAAAACAATTGTCCTTGAGTTCATCTTTCTTCGAAGATTTGAATAGAAAAGAATTCTTAACGAAGTTCGATATTATTTTAGTTCTTCCATCATGACCAAAGTTGATTTTCATTTGGTTCTGTGTAAAAAAACAGAGATGGTATACTAATTAATTAGTTTTATTTTGCTTAAGTGGTGATCTCTACATAGAAAATCTTTCATTTGTAGGGAATAGGATTCGGTTAATTTTTGTTCTTAGACTGTTGTGGAATAAAAATATAAACGTATGTAATTATATCTTGATTTAAAGATCAAAGACTACATTTGATCTGATTTTTCCGTAGTTAATAAAAAGAAAAAAACACATTTTCTACTACATTTAATTTATTATTTTCTTTCTACATTTAGTAGTTTTGTCAATGTTTTGTTTCTCGCGTTGCTAAAGGCTCATTCAACACATGCCACTTATCGAAATGCATTTTTCTGTTAGATGCCCCATATGTCATCACCAAGGGAACTCTTTTCTTCTTTTTTTTTCTCTGACGAGTATATAATGTTGAGTTTTCAGTGAGAATATGTGTCAGTGGAATACGGAAGTTAAAAAGGCATTGATACATTATAACAATACGCTTACATTTTTTTTTGGCTCTCAAATTTTGTTAGATCAATTAGTCACTTTGGTATTGTCTTGGAGGTAAGTGTGTGTGTGTGTACATAAACATGTAAAAGGAGACGAAATTAATAATGACCGAGTAGAATTAATTTACGGTTACACATAGTGTATAGTGTTCAGAAAATCTTTCTAATCTATGGTGTGGAATATTTTTAAGCATCAAGCTGAATGACCGTCTGTCGCCTTTCCTTTTCATCTTACGATAATGCCATCCAGTTTCGAGAAGATAAATGAAACAACCAATTTCTTTTTTAATCCTGTCTAATTTTTTCTTGGGTCTCCACTCAATCTTTGCGTATTGATCTTCCAACACGCTATTTACGATTCTCTCTTTATTGAGAAAAAAAGGAAGACACAATTCGGCAGTGGAAACAATATATTAGTCGTAAATCGAATCACTTTTAGCCAGAAGATGTGACACTCGTAAAGTCATTTTATTTTTTATTTTTTTCTCTTATCACTTTATGAAGTCGTATGTTAAATGATGTGGAAGCTCGTAATGCGTTTTCTATCTATCATATTCATAGAATAACATATCTGAACGAAATCTATCGAACGCTCCGAGTTTTGAAAAATGAAAGCGTCAGCCCATGGCGGCTTTTAATTATAAAATAAATGGAATGTTGTACATAGTCTATATAAGATTTATTCCAAGATCTACAAAGGTAAATGAGTGTCCATGAACTGTTTATAACAATCGCTCACGAGCTTGTAAGAGGCTCTGAATGTCTAACACGGTTTTCCAGGGCATACTAAGGTCTTCCACAGTGTTTTCAAATCATCAGAACCTCATCGGACCTTCAAAGGGCTACTCGAGTCTTCGAAAGCCTAGAGAAATCCTTATCGTGTACTTCAATCCTCAAGGATAAGGACTTACTCGGGTCCTCTATAACCTATAAAAATCTTCCAGAGCCTACTGAGATAAAAAAAAAACTATACAAAAGCCTTCAGAGCATGTTCGCTACTTCGAAAGTCTAGAGTAACATTTCAGAAATCCTCGAATCCTTGAAAGCCTGCAAGAGTATTCCGAGAACACTGTGTTCGTTGGAACTCTAGAAGATTATTCCGTGAATACTAGGATCATTGAAAGCTTCGAGGAATATTCCGGGAATATCCGGATCATTGAAAGCCTAGAGACATATTCTGGGAACACGCGATTCCTCAGAAATCTAGAGGAATCTTCTGGGAATACTCGAATCCTTCAAAGCCTAGAACAATATTCCGGAAATACTCGGATCCTTCAAAGCTAAGAAGAATATTCTGGGAACACTCGGATCTTTGAAAGCTTATGAGAATATTCAGCGAATACCCGAATCCTTGGAAGCCTAGAAGAATATTCCGGGAACACTAGCGTCCTTGAACGCCTAGAAGAATATTCCGGAAATACTCAGATCCTTAAAAGCCCACAAGAATAGCCTGGGAATACTCGAAGGTGGGTGTGGAACAAGATTCCGGGAATACACGGATCCTTGAGAGCGTACTAGAATATTCCAGGAATACTGGGACCCTCGAAAGTCCAAGGGAATGTTCTGGGAATACTAGTATCCGTGAAACCCTACAAGAGTATTCCGAGAATGGTCGGATCCTTGAAAGCGTAGAAGAATATTCCGAGAATCCTTAGATCCGTGAAAGCCTACAAGAGTGTTCCGGTAATACTCGGATCTTCGAAAACCTAGAGGAATATTCCGGAAACCCTCAGATTCTTGAAAGCTTTGAGGGATGCTTCGGAAATGCTCGGATGCCTATAAGAATATTCCGGGAGTACCCGGTTCCTCAGAAGTCTAGAAGTATATTCTGGGGACACTCGGATCCTGAAAAGTGTGTAGGAATATTCGCGAAACCTTCGATTCCTCGAAAGGCCTTGTGGAGTCTCCATGGCCTATTCAGATCCTCTAGGTTCTACACAGTTTGTTATCGGTAGAATAACCGTGAGACAGATGACTTCGCTGTGTGTTTGTGTAGCGTGTCGTCCATTTCAGTAGAGCCATATGGATTAGTGTGTGCTTTTTGACACTGTTACCCTTTAAAGAGACAAGTCTACAAAAAGATCGAAATTATCTCGGTCTAGCTTTTCTCCTGTTTTTAGTTACAGCTCTCAGTCCTTTTAGGGTGAGATTTGGGTGTAGTGCAAATGTAGGATGATGTGAGTATGTGGGTGAAGGTGAGAGTAAAGGAGCAATATAAGAGAGACGTGTGTTGCAGTTGAAAATCTGTCGCTGTTATGGATATCTTCGGAGTATAACACCCAAGAGTAGACCCGCATTAGCAATCTCATCTACATCTGTACCCTCAAGGGTTACTGAAAGTCGATTAGTCAACTTCAAAATTGCAAAGTCATTAATGATGAACTAGCTTTCTTTCAAATTGTAAAATCAAGTTCAACATATGTATGACATGAAATCGATGCAAACAAAAATTGGCTTTGTTAGATGGGTGTGAAGAACAATACATTTAATTGCTGGTGTTTGTATGAGTAGTTAAGAGTTGAGAGTGTGGGTGTAAGTCGTAAAAAGAATAGCTCACAGATAAATGTGTCTACTCACACATATTCGCTCATGCTTGCCTCAATCATCACATCGGTGGGATTGATTTGTTGTGTAGCAATATCTAGTGGCACGTCAAATGAACTGTTAATTAGTGTTGAGGTTACTGAGAGGACTCCAGTGCTTGTGCATACACTTTTGTAAAAACGTTTTTCATTGTACGTAGACCTACTGAGGTACTATAAGATGTTACCAATTTTATTTAAGAAATCGCTTTGGACTAAACATGTGCTCTGACTCATCAACAAAAATTTCTTTAGGATTTTAACTGTTGAAACGTAAGATGGATAGAAGAGATGAAGTGGGTCATCGTAGTGGTTTGTGTCGAGTCCTTATCGAGCTTAACCTATTTGAAACAAACTTAACTGATGCGCGGTCGATCACTATTCAACGATGGTCAACACGCGTTTACATTGTCCTTCTCCTCTCCGCGATGTCCATTCTACTCGTTTATGATGCGTCGGCTCTCAATACACAACAAGTTGAAGTGAAAAATCCCTCTCTCGAAACATATTTCAAACTACAGAATACCTACCAGACGAACGTTGAATGTGCATGCACTCAAATATCTGTTTCGTATGGTTCGTTCGTTGAACTGGTTCCGGTATTTCATGAGATATGTACCAGTGTTTTTGTGTCACAAGAATGGATCGATCTACTCTTCGATGATACAACATTCATGCGGTGGGTATTGGATTTTCGTGCGACAGCTAGTCAACAATTCCAGGTATTACGGGAACTCTGCATGTTCTCACAAACGACCATTAAAAATGATATCCAAGCATTCTACAATGATGAACTCATCTCAGCATATTTACTGAGTGAGTCTTTATTAGAAGCTGAACTAGCACCAATCACTAAGGCCTTTCGAATGAATAGTATAGCGAATTTTCTTCAATTACTTTCATTTGTTCGTACGTATGTGTTGGGAAATCAACTTATGCCTGCAATTGAGACTGCTTTCATATTGCAGCTTATCACGGATGATGGATTAGCTTGGAGTACAACGGGAGGCATACTTGTATTTAACCCACACGGAACTAGTGCCACTTGTGAATGTACTTCATCGGCCTCTTGTAATATGTGGTCCGCTTTCTACAATACAAGTTCGCCCGACTTTTCTACGTATTTGAGTTGGAAACCAACCGCGGTATCACTTCAAGTGCAAAATTGGTTTGTCGCTTGCTGGCCCTTGGAGTCACTTCTTCTTTCATCACTCGACAACAGTTTCTTGAATAATCAAACTGCACTAGATGTTATTGCAACCAATTTTAATTGGCCATCGAATTCGACGCCTATGGCTCTGAATATACCGAACGGGATAAATCAAACTGTTACGTTCAACGATACTTTGCAGACATCATTCATAGAAAATTTCTCGACAGAACTCAACTATTCACTTTATTATGCTGAATGTCGTCCACGATCGTGCTTCTACTGGATTAATCAACACTCCAGCTTTTTATACATATTCACTACTCTTCTTGGATTGTATGGAGGTCTATCAGTTGTTCTTCGATTACTTATTCCACATGTGGTCGGCTTCTTGGTTCGATATTTGAATCGAACATCACCTCAACTTCTTGCTGTTGATGCTGGTAAGTTTAGATTGATGCTCCATGAATCAAACTTTATTTTCTTTATTGATTGGAAACTTCCTTTGTATATAGTGACAGCAAGAGTGTCGTGGAAACAACGAGCACGAACAATGGTAAAGATCATACGAGATGCACTTGTTGATCTCAATCTGTTCAAATCATCGCTTCGACAGCAACCATCCGATATCAAACAACAACGTTGGACAACACGAATCTATATTACACTACTCACTGTTGCTCTTATCATTTTAGCACTTCATGGGATACTGAGTTTCGAATCAAAATTGATTGAAGTGAGTAAGCCTTCATTTAGTACTGTGCAACAATTACAATCTCAGACCAACATAATTTCTTCTTTACAATGCCCATGTACACAACTAACCGTTCCCTTTGGACAGTTTATTCAACTCCAGCCATTGTATCATCAAGTATGCTCCAGTGATTTTGTAACAGACGACTGGATAAAGGGTTTCGATGATCTTACTGATCTCTCATTTATCGCCAACTCTACTGATTTTCGATTTAGCCAGCCGCTTTTTGTGCTTCTGCAAGCTCTATGCGTGTATTCTAATGAAACAATTGTGGATGCATTGCAAACATTTCAAAATACTACACTGGTCAGTGCTCAATTGCTTACAGTCAATGACTTTACAAATCAAACATCCGCTGTTATTCGTCAATTTAAATTGGAAACAACAAGTACCTTCATACACTTTGTTCAACTTCTAAGTAATATCACATACGTCAACCAGATTCTATCTGGTTCACAAAGCAATTTTTATACCGACGTTGCTGGTCCACCTAATTATCAGGCTTCTTTCTCTATCATGAGTTACACCACTAGTGATGGCAATTCATCTTATACATGTTCTTGTGTCAATGATGCTACCTGTAAAACACAATGGGGCTTATACACTGGATCTCCAGCAATGATGTCGGATGCATCGATCTTGCTGTATTCTCTGCCTGGGTTATACTATGGCTGTCAACTATTCGACTCACTTCTACAGTCAACACTTGAATGTTTTTACGACAGCCATAACTGTTTGGACATTATTATCAACTTTTACTACAACTTTTACGGTGTATCAACTTTTGACAATTTTACTCGACTCAATTCTTCTCTTATTGATAGTCGCTTTGTGATAAATAGTACAATCGAATCTTTAGTTTCACAAATGTTTATCGAATCTTGGTCTAACTCTACAAATTATTCATCCTATTTTGCTCAGTGTCAACCAGCATCATGTTCTTATACGATTCCACAACGTAATAACTTAATAGAAACAATAACAAGAATTGTTGGTCTGATCGGTGGTTTGTCTGTATCTCTCCGCATTCTTGTTCCGTTTCTTGTCATCGCATATATCGAAATCATTCGACGCCTGTGGTCACAGCATCAAGAGGTAGTGACAGAATTGAGTAAGAACATTTTTTATTCATATCTAAAGCATTTTTATTTACATTACACTTAGCTCCTCCTCGGGCGCGTTTTGTGACAGTTGGTATTAAGATTCGAGATTGGCTCAAGAAAGTGAATGTATTTGAGGATACAAATCGTGTAGTCAGTACTGAGCAACAATGTCTAGCAACACGCGTATATATACTTCTTCTCATCATTTCATTAATCATTCTCATTATATACACTTCGTTAACCTATTACTTGAATACATTCACAATAACAAATCCATCTCTTGAACAATATCAACAGTTACAAGAACGCTATGGATTAGCTGCTGTCAGTTGTTCATGCTCTCGATCGTCTATTACACAATCAACATTTATCGAACTGGAATGTAAATTTCATCCAGTGTGTACAAGTCATTTTGTTTCTGATTCATATCTGCAAGAACTATTTGAATTGTACAATGATTTGGATACGACATATGCATCCTCAAACGCATATACACTTCAAGGTACCATTTTCACTCATTTCCAAACTCTTCTTGTCTTGTGCAATTTGGCAAAAGATTTCGCATTAGATGCTCAACAACAATACCTTGCTTCGTATGTCGTCTCTACCTACATAAGTGATTTTGATCTATTCGAAACAGAAACAAATACATCCCTCACCAGTTTCCGGGCGACATTGCCGAATTCATTTTTAAATTCGCTTCAACTGATACGTGGCCTGATGCAGGGCAACGGACTTGTTTCTGCCTATTCGACAAACTGGTATCCTTTTGCCCACACTATATCTTACGGTGGGAAAATTTACTTTAAACCACAGTATTATGGTAGTGATAGATGTAACTGTGCCACATCAGCCACGTGTACTCAGCCCTCGACTCCTTTCGTTTATGGCTATCTTGTTGGTTGTACTCCACTTGAATCACTTCTTCAAAGTACAATCGAATGTCTGTATGAACAATCTTGTGTTGATCTTCTCGGCATCTATTTAAATATATCTTTACCCAATTCTTCTATATCACTGCACAAGAATGAAACTCGTTTTTCTTCAACTGACACAATCGACTCTATCGTTCAACAAATGTTTATCGAAAATTGTTCATCAAATATTTCATACAATCAATATTTCGAACAGTGTAAACCTGACTCTTGTTCAGTAACACTCTTTGAACCAGGCAGCTTCATTATTGTCGTCCCCACAATTCTGGGTCTTTATGGTGGATTAACGACTTTTCTTAAACTCGTCGTTCCCTTCCTCGTATTTTCGACTTATAAACTGATCAGAAAATACAAGCAAAGAGCACAAGTTGGCGTCCAAAATGTAAATATATATTTATAAAGTTGTCTGTCTTCACAGGAAGAAGAGTATAGATAAAAGATTAACTTCATAGTATCATCAGAGAGACTACACAAAAGAACTCTATTGCCTACACCTAGTGGCAAAATACCAGTTTACAAAATGCCGTACATCTAAGAATATTCCCTATTTGAAACTCCTTATAACTGTATTCGTTTGCAACTCATGTATGTTGTTTAGATTCCAGCGGCTTCCTCGAATAACAACACAACAACAATCGTCAATACAGATCATGAAGAACATCTTCCCAGCACCACTGTTGCTTTAAGATCGGTGTCTACAGCTCCAGCACTTTTGTAGGCTTTGTTCTTTAAATTTTAAATATAATTCACCGTTATTTTTGTTAGGACACGTTTCTTTGCATCCATACCACGTTATATCAAAGTTCTGGTTGGGCTTACACTATTTATACTTGTAGTAGCTGTCATCGTTATCCCATCTATTTATCTTACTCGACAAGGTCCAATTCAAACTGCGCTAACAAGTAAGACCTTCTTTATTGCTACACTCACTTGGTACTTAAATCGAATCGAGAGTTCCATTCGATTGTAAGATATGACTATGTACAGCTTTCGTGTGCACAAGAGAATAAAAAATACTACTCAATAAAAGATAAAATCTTGATAAGGATTTCCGGATGTTTAGTTGAAAATAGAATGTAAGATATACTATACTGAGTAACTTCAGAAGATGACAAGCTATGATGAGAAACTGGTATAAATGGTACCCTTGAAAACAGTGTAAAAATATGTATGTGAATTTTGGCTGGTTAATTTAATTATTGTTCTTACATTCAGTTGAAGTATAGCTACAGTATCGATTGCTATCATCGATGACACACAAGATAACTAATAAAACAAGTAAACTTATTCTGAAAGTTGCTACCACACTATATAGTTTGAATACCATTGAGTATTTTTGTTGCTAATCATATATACATATTATTGAATATTTGTCGAACATCTTTTATTTGCTAGTTCCTTTAACAAGCACAAGCACGACAACCAGCATCAATATAAGTACCACTATTAGTAAGATAATCACTACCAATAAGAGCACAATAACAAGTATAGTTCCAAATACGACAATGAGTACAACAACTACCAGGATTTATTCGCCGATAACGGTCTCTATTCCAGCAGGTTTGTACATTACGTCTATCTCATTGTTTTTTGTATGACGTTGTGATTCAGCGAAAAAACCAAGCTCATTGGTTTTCATCATACCTTATGAAATGAATTATCCCGTTCACCATCTAAGAAATCACATCAGCTGATCTTTTCAAAGAGCATCACTCTCATCTAAGCGACAAGGATCATATAGAGACTACCTTTAGATGTTATCTGACGTTGATGGTGCCGAGACACTCATAAGAATTCTATTTTAATGAAATACTCGCAGATGTGTATTATAACATATTAAATAAAACAAGGACATACATTCTTGAGAATTGAGTAAGTATATGAACAGATAATTGAGAATAGAAAAGTACATTGTAACAGAATCGTTCACTTGACTACATTGTAAATAAATAAATTTAGGCTTCTTCGAATAGTAATAAGTAATTGAGAAACAGACGCTATTATAAGTGGCCTTGACAAAAAATGATTAGTTTTTTAAGTTGGATCATTAACACACGACAAACTCAGAATTCGTATACATTATGGGCTCATATCGATGACCTTTGAAGCCGAAAAAAACTTTTTTGAGTAATCTTTACTTTGTTGACTTCTTCTATTAGTCAAACAGTGTACAAACCTGACTTTCACTACAGCGGTTTCATATACAGTTGGCTCTTCCCCGCAAGTGATTGCTGTGAATGACTTCAACGGCGACGGAATACTAGATCTTGTCAATATTAATTACAAAGGAAACACCGTGAGTATTCTCCTTGGAATCGGTAATGGGAGATTTGGATCACAAGCAACGTTTCCGGTTGGTCGTTTCCCATCATCGATCGCTGTCGGAGACTTCAATGGCGATGGTCCACTAGATCTAGTAGTTACCAACAGTGCTGATAATACCATGAGTGTATTACTTGGAACTGGCACTGGTAGTTTCGGACCACAAATATTATATTCAACTGGTCTTAGTCCACAATGGATCGTTGCCAAAGATATCGATGGCGATGGTCAACTAGATCTTGTTATTGTCAACGGCTACTCGAGCAATGTAGGTGTGATGCGTGGAATTGGGAATGGGAATTTCACATCACAAAAAACATATCCGACTTTCGCTAATCCGACTTGCGTTGCTGTCGATGATTTCGATGGTGATGGTTGTCTAGATCTTGTAGTTATCAGTTCCACCTGGCCCCTTATGAGTGTGTTACTTGGAACCGGACATGGAGATTTTCGATCGCAAACCATGTTTACATATGGTCATACGTGGTTTGCGATCGTTACTAGTGATTTCAACGGTGATAGTCGACCGGATATTGCTGTCACTTACATCTCACAATCGATGCCTAGTGTTGGTATACTAACTGGAACTGGTAATGGATCTTTTGAATCACAAGTCAGATTTTTAACTGGTGTTACTGGTCTACCGTACATGGTTGCTGTTAGTGATATTAATGGTGATGCTCGACTTGATCTTATTGTCGCGTTCAACTCTTTGGCTAAGGTGGGTGTGTTCCTTGGAGCCGGAAACGGATCTTTCGGACTACCAATCATGTTTTCAACTGGTTCTGGCTCTACACCATATGGAGTCGCTGTCGTTGATTTCAATAACGATGGTCGACTAGACATTGCTGTTACCGATACCGCACACAAGACTATGAACATTCTTTTGAAT
Source organism: Adineta steineri (assembly GCA_905250115.1). Lineage (NCBI taxonomy): Eukaryota > Metazoa > Rotifera > Eurotatoria > Adinetida > Adinetidae > Adineta > Adineta steineri. The sequence goes on along the minus strand of CAJNOI010000061.1, from coordinate 349,607 downwards.
ACATGTACGTGATGTGTCTGCTGATCCAGATTTATATAATTCTAGAAATTCTCATTTTCTGCTTAATGCTTTCTATATCACATATAATTGCTTTTTATTATTCACTTGCTCGAAGCTTCAAAAATAAAAGAATCATTTGCTTGCGTTCCGCCATATACTCATTCATATGTGTCATAACTTCGTTAAAATACCCTCTACTCATTTCGTCATCATTCAACCTGAAGACAGCGTGATAGCTAAGAAGTTAATAACAGATATCTTCAAAGCATCAGAGAACGCATTTTGACTATGGCTTAGAGAGTCATCATCAGATATTGTTTAGAGTCAACACAATATAGAAATTGTAAACTAACCTTAGTATTGAAAGGAGAATCACGATAAATAGGATTCAAAACTAGTCAAAAGCCGACAAGCCTATCCTCTGAAGAAAAAACAAGTTCAATCTGCTAGTCTCAACTTTTTCTGTCCGGCAATCAATTCTAGGTGAAAACTGTGCCGAAAATGGTGTGGGTTTGAATGAGATCCTCTTCACCCATCCATTTTAGAATGTTGATGAAGTTCAAAAAGCTTACTAATAAAAGATACAAATAGTTTTTCATTGATACTTTGTGTATTAAATTGCATAATATAATTTTGTTTTTCTGAGCGAATCAGTTTGAAATATATAGTCGAAATTATTGACAAAATAATTGTTATAAATTAACAAAAAGGATATCGAAAGAAAAGTCTATAATAGACACTATCAAGAAGAGAAAAGTAAGACTATTTGATCACATCTGTAGAATGACCGATAAAAGGTTAATCGAACAAATAGTGTTTGCAAAAATGAACGGAAAATCTTGACGACGACGTCCATGAAACGAATGGTTGGCCCAAGCGGGCGCTGAGTCTATGACACATGATGATGACGAATTGTTATAAATGCATACAATAAAATTTAAGACACCATGAACCAATTTAAATACTTAAAAAATGAATCATATTATACTATACATATATTAATTTGTTGTTTATCTATTGCAAGCATTCGTACGTGCTATAGTGGATGAGAGAAGTTTGTCATAAAGGTTTTTCTTTTATCTAAATATAAAGAGCATCTTGATTTAATGAAAGAAGACACTGAAATGCTTCCCAAGTTATTTATAGTTTGTCGGATCATGAGTATTTATGAAATGCACAAGATATTGAATACTTTTATATTTGAAATCTTTTTTCTGTGTGATGACAGATCTTAGTTTTATTTCAAACGAGATTGTTGAAAATACAAAAAAAAATGAGATCATAATTTCATGTATATATATATATGTATGTATACAAACAAACAACATTAAACAGTAAAAAGAAACTACTGTCACAAATCATCATTCGTTTTTTTTTCATTTTACATATCAGAACTTTCGAAAAATCTAAATAAGCCAAGAAATTTACAACATAAAGGGTTAGGTAGGTATATATATTTTGTTTAGTTTAATTATAATTTTCATTCGTCAATGATTGAATCATTTAATTTATTTCATTATTATATCCATTTGAAGGGGCATAAAAATTAGAATACATTCTATTTCGATCACTTTTAACCATTTCATTGACACAATAACAAAAAACCAAAACCTTAAAAAAAAAAGAAAATAAATAAAATTTTTATAACATTAAGAAAGATAATCTATACCATGACGACTACTAAGACAGCAAAAATAACTGAAATTATATTCCAAAGTAATGCTCGACGAGAATAAAGTTGAGCTTTATCATGAAATTTAACATCAGCTTTAGCCGAACTTTTTAATGAATAAGCCAATGCAACTAGACCTTAAAAAAACAATCATAAATGTAATGATTTTTATTTTATTTATTTATTACCTGTTGCTGGGCATAAGCAAATAGCCGAAAAGAGTGAAAATACAAAATAATGACGAATATTAGGTGGTGCCTGTTGAACATGAATTAATCCATCATTTCCAGCATCTGTTGATAATGGATCTAATTTAATACGGATAAAAATTTTTTGTTCTTAACACATGTTTTATATTTACTTTCATATACTGGCATTTTTTCATATGGAACATTCATTTTATCTTCTCTTGTTTTCCGGTGGAATAAAAATCTGAAAAAAATAAAATGTTTATTGACAATAATAACATCTCAGTAAGAAATAAAAGTTCGTAATAAACTGTTGTTATTGATTGAGTGAAAGAAAGAGAGAAAGAAAGAAAAAATTTCATAATTATTTGTTCTGACATCTATATCCGAGAGGTTTATTATTGAATTTTTATTGGTTTATTTTTTAAATGTTCTAAATAGAATAAAATCGTATACTGTGAGTGTGTATCAATGATATTAAACATTTGATAAGAATGCCAGCAACAACTACAACAACAACGACAACAACAACTTCAAATCAAGCATCACAAAAAGACAATATTATTGATTTATGTACATCAGCTGGAGAAGTTTTTTCTAAATTTGGTGTTTTATTACGTGATCTTGATATTTGTCATCAACGTTCATTGTCAAATAATGAACAAGATCAACAATTAATAGGTTGGGATGAACAAAGTGTAACAATGCTTCGTCAAGCTGTAGAAGCATTTGCAATTAGTGTACGAGATATTTCAACTGTCGTAGCAGAAAAACGGATTCGTGAACGATAGACTTTTTTTTTGTTACTGTGTTTATTGTTCATTTTTTTCTTGTATGGTTTGTTGATAGTGTATAGATGAAAAGAAAAGATATTGGACTGATATTTTCTTTGTGAAAGTGAAATGTTGTCTTATAATTAATCATAGATAAATTACAATATGAATTTAAGATACTAAAGCATCTAAAAACGAAACTGAATTAATAGATATTGATTCATAAAGGATATAGTACGGAACTATGATTTTTCTATTCGTTTATTTTCTAGATTAGACATTATGTATGCACCAAGTAATAATACATTGAAATTATTTAATTTAATCCAACCAAATGTTCGAAAGACTATTCTTCGAACATTATTTAGTGGATTTACATCGAAATCAATTGAAACACCTAAAGATGCTCATTCAAATTTACTTGCTGACGCACAAAATGTTTTTGAACTTCAATATCATATTGTTAAGCCAAGATCAATAGTAGGTTTTAAACTTTCCCCTCTTCTTTTTAATAGCATAAATCATGCAAAGACAATTGTGATAAAATAGACAGTTTATTAATTACCATTTATAAATACTTATCATAAGAAAAAGAAAACAACAACAACAAGTTATATTTAACACAAAATAAGACTCACGACTTCGTTCTATTCAGCAGAACAGAAAAAGAATTTCTATCGCGAAGCAATATATCTGGCATAGATCGTAGCAGGCAAAAAACTCGTACACAACACCACGAGGCGTAAGAAGGAAAGATTGTGACCTAAGAAAGTACCCAACAGCGAGTCGTTTTCTACATGCTAAAATTATATCTGTGCATTCATCGTAATTGGCTATTCGAGTCTTATCATTTTTTTTTCTAATAAATAAATTATCAAATTAGGTATATATCGATCTAGATTATTTTAGAATGATTATGAAAATATATATGATGATTATTCATCACAAATTCTTGATAAATATTCTTCAACTGGTCTTGTTCATACTGGTTCATGGCGAGTACATATTGGTAATACACAAAATCAATTTATTCATATATGGATGTATAAAAATTTTGCTCACTTGGATCAATTTGTTGGCAATGAAAAAGTCAAGGCTAATGATGATAAATTAAACCAACATATTGTTCAACGTTCAAATCAAATCTGTCTTTCATTTTCTTATTTTGGTTTGATATATTTTTCTTATTTCAATAAAAAGTCAACTAAATCCATATTATTTTGTATAGGAATTCCACAACCACGTGCAAAATCCGATGATCAATCTAATCCAAATATATATGAAATGCGTTCATATTGGCTTAAACCAGGAACTTTAATTGAATGGGGCAATTTATGGCATAAAGGAGTGCAATATAGACCAGATGCAAAGGTTCTTGGTGTTTTTTCACAAATTGGAGAACTTTATAATGTTCATCATATGTGGTCATATCAAAATTTTCAACAAAGAAAAAAAATGCGTACTAATGCATGGGCTAAACCTGGTTGGTCAGAAAAGTATGAGACTATATCTTCTCGAATTGATTTGATTTATAAATATTTGATTTGTAATTTTAGCGTTGAATATACAGTTCCATTAATTCGTAAAATGGAATCAAAGATTCTTGTACCAATGAAAAGCTCACCAATGCAATAAAGCAATTTTTTTTATTTGAGATTAGTTTATTGATAAAATATATTAAAGATAGGCCTGGTTTACTTGATATTTAATGAAGTTTCTTTCCATTTCTGTTTTGTATTCTTTTTGATTTAAAACAACTTGATTCATATAATCTTTTTGGTTTTTATGGTTTTGATTTAAGATTATATTTTTATCTTAAGTGGATTATGGCACAAATTGGAACAGAAGTTGTTGATCGTCCACTACCTGAACAACCAGCTGACGATACTGAAGTACATGAAGAGGTAAAATCCTATATTAACGGTTAGAATATTTCAGTCTATGACTTATTATTAGAAACAAAACGCAAAATATATGTCATTTTATCTGTGTAATCTAATAAGCTCGTCTTTTGTTTTTCTTACAGAATGATACAATTGGTGAATTGCCAACGGATTTAAGTGGTACAAATGCTGATGTTACATCGTCAAGTGCCAGTTCTCCATTTAATAAATTTCGTGGTTCAATTTGTTGCACTGAAGGTTTTGAAAAAAATCTTCATGTTCTTGCAAAAAATCAATATACAGATCGAGCTATGGGTATATTTACAAGCGGTGGTGATGCTCAAGGTACTTTTAAATTATACTTGTTACAATTGTAAACCCTTCATTTATATTGCTTTCCTAGTGTATGCATATCAATTTTCTTTATTTTGCTTTGCATGTTGTGTCTTGTTTTGTACCTAGTATAATAGTAATGTTATGGTAACTGAACAATCTACAACAGCATGAATCTACAATGTACTCAGTGTTTATTGCCGTACATAATATTATGTTAATATAAATATGACATGTTTTTTAGGAATGAATCCAGCTGTTCGTGCTATTGTTCGTATGGGTATTTATCTCGGTTGTAAAGTTTATTTCATCCATGAGGTCTATAGATTACAATTCATTTGATAAAATTATATTCATATTTTCGTTTATTAGGGTTATCAAGGTTTAGTCGATGGTGGTAATAGTATTCGTCAAGCAACTTGGGCATCTGTATCTGGAATTCTTGATGATGTACATAGTATTTTATTTTATGATATAATTTCATTTTCTGTATAATTTCGATAGGGTGGAACAATTATTGGTAGTGCACGTTGTAAAGATTTTCGTGAAAAACCTGGTCGATTACGTGCTGCAAAAAATCTTATTGATCATGGTATTAATAATATTGTTTGTATTGGTGGTGATGGATCATTAACTGGAGCAAATTTATTTCGTAAAGAATGGGATAGTCTTTTAAAAGAACTTGTTGAAACAAGTAAATTTTAAAGTTTATTTTTTTATTAAGAAAAATTAATTATCTTAATAATTATCTAGAGGAGGTTACGCAAGAAAATGCTGATAAATATAAAAATTTAAATATTGTTGGTCTTGTTGGATCAATTGATAATGATTTTTGTGGTACAGATATGACTATTGGAGCTGATTCAGCTTTACATCGTGTTATGGAAGCTATTGATTGTATTACAACAACTGCATCAAGGTAAATGTTATTGAATGAATTTATTGATTTTTTTTTCTTTTGTTATTGATATATGTAGTCATCAACGTTGTTTTGTTATGGAAGTAATGGGTCGTCATTGTGGTTATTTAGCATTAGTTACAGCTCTTGGATCGGATGCTGATTGGGTATTTATTCCTGAATCACCACCTGAACCTGGATGGGAAGATCAATTATGTAATAAACTTAAGAGCGTAAGTTGTTGTTATACGATATTGTGTAATATATTACTAAAAGCTTTATATTTAGACACGAGAAATGGGTCAACGTTTAAATATAATTATTCTTGCCGAAGGTGCTATTGATACTGAAGGACGACCAATAACAAGTGATGGTGTTAAAGAAGTAAATTACATCTTTTTTTCTCTTAAATATTATTCAATCTATTTTTTTAAATAATTAAGCTTATTTCAACAAGACTTAAATATGATACACGTGTAACTATTCTTGGTCATGTACAACGTGGTGGTTGTCCATCTGCATTCGATCGATTACTTGTATGTTTAAATAGAAAATTTCAATCATTTGAATATCTTTTTATTTAGGGTACTCGAATGGGTACGGAAGCTGTTCTTGCATTAATGGAAGCAACTGCAACATCTCAACCTGTTGTTATTGCTATTAGTGGTAATCAAACAGTACGTGTACCATTAATGCAATGTGTAGAAAAAACGTTGGCTGTTGCACAAGCAATGCATGCAAAAAAATTTAAAGAAGCACAAGAATTACGTGGAAGAAGTTTTAAAGGAAATCTTGAAACATATATTCGTTTAAGTAAATTACGACCAAAAGTAGTTTCCAATAAACAGTGTTCATTTAATTTGGCTGTTATAAATGTTGGTTCACCAGCATGTGGTGTAAATGCTGCTGTTCGTTCAATTATTCGTTATGGTTTATGTGAAGGACATAAAATGTATGCTATTTTTGATGGATTCGAAGGTTTAATTAATAATCAAGTATAACCTATCATTTTCTTTAAATGAAAATTCAATAAAAAGTAATTATAGGTTAAAAGTTTGGATTGGGTGGCAGTCAATGGTTGGAGTAGTGTAGGCGGTTCATTACTTGGTTGTCAAAAGTAAATAAAATTAATGAAGAAATAAAATTTTTAAAGAAATTATAATTCAATTTCAGAACTTTGGCTTCTAAAGTTGGTTTAGCTAAATTAGCTGAAAAAATTCGTGAACATAATTTTCATGCTTTATTAATTATTGGAGGATATGAAGTAAATAATAATCTATAAAAGATTTTTTTGGATATAACATGAATATATATTTTAGGCATATTTATCAATTCTTCAAATGTATGAAGCTCGAAATCAATATCCAGCATTTCAAATACCACTTATTTGTATTCCAGCTACGATAGCAAATAATGTTCCTGGTACTGAATTTTGCATTGGTGCTGATACAGCATTAAATGAAATTGTTAAAGTTTGTATATTAGACATATGAATAGAAAATTGATTATAAATTCATTGATTTAAGATTTGTGACAAAATTAAACAATCTGCTCAAGGTTCTAAACGACGTATATTTGTTATTGAAACTATGGGTGGTTATTGTGGTTATTTAGCTACTATGGCTGCACTTGCAAGTGGAGCTGATCAAGCATACATCTATGAAGAACCATTTACAATAAAAGATTTAATCGATGATGTTGATCATTTACGTAAAAAAATGGAAGGACATTTAAAACGTGGTCTTTTACTACGAAATGAACGAGCTAATGAACATTATTCAACAGATTTCATTACAAAATTATTACAAGAAGAAGGCAAAGGAGTATTTAGTGCACGATCAAACGTTCTTGGTCATATGCAACAAGTAACAATAAAACACATTTATAAAAAAAAAGAATTATTTTTATATCATTAGGGCGGTTTACCATCACCATTTGATCGAGCATTTGCAACGAAATTAGGATGTAAAGCAGTGACATATGCTGTATCATTGATAGAAAAAGCAGCAACACAAGATGGAAAAGTCATTTGTAATACAGCAGAGAGTGCTGTTGTATTAGGTTTAATTAAACGACAAAATGAATTTACATCGGTGGAATCACTTAAATTAAAGACTGATACTGAGTAAGTAATTAATATTAACATTATTTCGATTAATTTGATATTTAGACATCGAATGCCACTTGAACAATGGTGGCTTAAACTTCGACCATTACTACGAATATTAGCTAAACATGAAAGTGTTTATATTAGTGATTTGATGGAAGCAGGTGTTGAAGAAGTAGATCAATCACAATAGATTTTTTTTTTCTATCCTTTTTCTTCCCACTATTTTTGTAGTGATCCTCGACTAATCTTTCTTCTTTTTTGAATCAATAATCTAGTCTTAGTGTGTAATATCTTTTAATCTATAAAATACTTTATTCTATTTTTTTTTATATTGTAACAATAAAAGTAATGATCTATGATTTGTCGAATGAATGAAAGCTATTCATTGCTTAATTGCATATTTACACGAACGCACACATGTTTGTATAACAGAGACTTGTGATACATAACGGAAGCTTTAATGAATCAAATGAACAACAGAATAGTTGACAGCTTACTAGATAGTAGATATCATTTATTTATTTTTGCCATGCTTATTAGTAAGAAGACAATAGAAGCTTTTGACCCGTATATACATATGCATTTACTCTTTACAGTCGATTTTTATTTTTTTCTTCTATTTGATATATTCGACGACAAGGAATATAGAACTAATAGGTAAAGAAAACGAGAGAAAGGATGAAAGAAACCGCATAGTATGAATAAAATATTAAAAACAACAATTGGCTTGTTCACCTGGAAGTATAAATATGCTAAATAAATGTTTCAACATAATACTATTGCAATTGCTGTTCTGATATAAAAATAATACATATATATATATTGATATTTGCATCATTATTCTATTTTAAGCTATATCGATTCTATGTACTATGATTGATAATAGCTGGCAGCAGCAGTCAGTCATACATAGGTTGTTATTGTGATTGCCTGATGGCATTTGTGTGTGTGTATGTATGATGGGAGCGAAAGAAAAAGAGAAGGAGGGAGGGTCATGTCTGTTTATTCGATTACACTCTTATATGCATATGCATGTCGTTACTCTTGTTTTGTTTATCAGAACCATTTGTCGACTATAGCTAGATAGAAGTATGTGCATAAATACAGTTCATTCATTCGGCGTTTTAAAAAAAAAAGCACTAGAAATGTATTTTAGTTGAGTTTCACCTCTTCATACTTATTATTATTCTTAAGAAAGAGTGAAAGATGCCGTATCAGGGTCATAAAATCAAAACAATTGACGAATTTAATTGTATATTCTTAACAGCATCAAATACTGATAATAAGAAGTTGTATAAGTAAAATAAAAAAAGAGAGAACTTTTTTTCTTTTTTTATTTAAAATAGTCATATACAGAAGGAGACATTCACATTGAAAAAGTTATATTTGATCATTCATCTATTCATTGTACTTTTTAAAGCAAGCAAACGATCGTCCTATTTGTGCAAATAGTCATTTCATGTCTACATGTATATATATATATATATACGTGTATATATAAATCTCGACTCGCTTTCTTTGTCTCACTTAAATTTTTTTTTCTCTCTCTTTCTAACGCACAGCTGTTTCGAGTGTACATGTATGTGACGTCTGGACAAAGAGCAAAAAGGAAAAAAAAGGGGAAAGAGAGAATAAGGGAGAGAGAACGAAGGTAGTGAAAGAATGATGTCTTTCTTCTTGCTATTATCAAAGACATTCAATTACCATTCTCATATTCTTTTTGTATTGCGTTATAGTATGCCGTCTAATCCTACAATGTGGCATTACTCATCTCACGTTCTTTTCTTTTTTTTTCCTTTTACTTTTTTTTGTTACTTGTAGACGGTTGATAGGTGCTGTTTCATTTGACTACCATCTTGTCTTATTCGTTCGTCTTTACCTTCTTCATCTATTATTTGACTTCAACTATCAACCACCATATCAGCTGCCTGATCTTCGATAAAATAAATATTTTGTTCTTCTTCTTCTTATTTATTGTGTCCTCTCAATCGGTTAACTGATGGCAACCCAAGCAACGATAGCGGCAACTACAAATAATGGTACTAGTGAAGTACGATTAAGAGAAAAAAAAGTAACATCAAAGCAAAACGGTAATAATCGAGGTGGTGATATATTATCATTATCGACACCTAGTACTGCTTCAGCAACCATAGAAGCATCTAATGATGAAGCAGTCATATCATCGAAAGTACGTCAATCAACATTTGAACAAGCCTTTTTCTTTGGTTTAACTGTTGATGATGCACTTAATTCAACTGAAAATACTTTAGAATTATTTTACAACGCATGCAAATATAATCATATAGACCTTGTAAAACGATGCGTAGAAGAAAAACGTGCAAATATTAATGAACCATTCAATAATGATTACCCTTTATGTATCGCTAGGTAAGTCTTCTCACTATTCTAGATCTTCCTTAGACGAAAAAATAAGACAAACATATGGAAAGATTCTCTTCTTCTTTTTTAACTGTTGATATTATGCAAGTATGTTTTTCTTCAACCTTTTTAGCCACAAAGGTCATATTGAAATTGTTCGCTATCTATTAGCGCATGGTGCTGATGTACATGTCAAACGTGAACTAAATCTATTAGCTACACGTGGCAATCATCGTTTATCGCGTGCTAATTTAACTTACGGTGATAGTCCACTTTCCCTTGCAGTCAAATATGGTTTCGAAGATATTGCTATAGAACTTGTTGAACATGGAAGTGATATGTTAAATGATAATAATGAATTTGAAAAATCTCCATTACAAGATGCTATTCGTCTTAATCGTACACGTATTGTCAAAGTTTTAATTGATAAACTTAAAAAAATAAAAGTATATGATGGTGAAGAAGAAACATTATTATCACAGAAAAAGGGTGATATTCTTCGTCAATGTCTTATTAATGATCAAGTCGATGCATTACGTATATTTGTACCAAATATTTGGGAAGAACTTAACAGTGATTTTATGTTTACTGTTTTAAACAATCTTATGTTAAAAAATAAAATACAATCGGATAAAGCATTTGATGTATTAGAAACTATACTTGAAGCTATACCATCATCAAAATTAAAAATGTATGATATTGGTGATTTACTTAGACGATTTTTATATATTTTACAAGCACAATTTGTAACAATCAATGATGATCGATTACAAATTCTTTATTTACGTACATCATTATTATTTACCATACTAAAATATCATGAAACAATCGATTTTACTAATTATTTAGATGTATTAGATTCTTATTTTCGTGCTATTTACAATAGTGTTGAAAATACAGGTAGAAATTACAATTAATAAACAAAAAAAAGATATTTAACATATATTCTGTTTTTTTATAGGCGAAGGTGTCAATCAAATCTATGAATATATTGTTCGTTTTTATGAAAATCTTATTTTAATGGGTCATCTTATTCTAACAAAAAATTCCGTTATTCTTAAATTACTTGAATGTGAACATGTACAACGAATGCAATCAATTGATATGTATCTATCATGGCGTGCACGTAATCCATTTTTATTAAAAGAACAATGTCGTCTTATTATTAAAAATAAATTATTATCATATAAACGTACAACAATTGAAAAATTAAATCTTAGCGAAGAAACATTTTCCTATTTATTCTATCAACGATAGTATCGTATACACTCGCAATAGTGATATTTAGTGTTGATTAGTTGTGATATAAAAAAAACAATATAATGCTCTCTCTTTTTATTTGCGTGTGTCCGTTCGAACATAATAGATATTGAATGAAATTATGACAAATTTTGAAAATAACAGTGTGTGTGTTTCTTGTTTAATTTCTTTTTTTTTGCTGTTTTTTGAAAAATTTTAATTGTCATACGATAAGTAGAATAAAGTGAACAAAATAAAAAAAGATAATTAAGAAAATAATTCATTTTTTTTGCAATTATAGTATTATTTACAGAACAACAACAACAAATATGTCGAGAAACATTCCGGATAAAATATTTTCTTTGGATTCCTTTTCGATTACACAATCAACTAATGATTTGTTATCAAATGAAATATGTTGTTTATTTCGTATCCCACATGAAATTCTACAAATTATTACTAATTTTTTGAATATCAGCGATCTTCAGTCATTAAGTAAAACTTGTTTAAGTTTTTATACATTCTTCAATGATAATAATTTCTGGAATTATCGTATACATAAACAATTCCCGCAATCTATTGTGCAATTTTATACTTCGGATATCTTTAACAAACCTGAAGTTATTCAAGTTTATAATGAAATTCAACAAACAAATTTTGCTCATAGTCGAACAGAGAGCGAATTTGATGCTCTTGCTATTACTTCAGCGACTCATTATAATGATGAAGCAATCGAAAGCAGTCATAGAAAAATGTATGTATCAAAAGAAGATTTTCTAAATAATTTAGAATATTATCAATATGATAAACCGAGTGATTATACAAAAATTCCATTTATGAAATTAATTTATTTTTATTTGATCGATCGAAAACGATGTGCAGTCGTTGATATGAATGTTATTCATCGAGATGATCAACATCTTGTTGAAGAATTTCAGGAAGATAGTTTAACTGGTCGTATAATTCATTTGAAAAAAGTATGTTGGTTGGAAATTAATGGTCGATTTGAACATAAAATTATGCCAGGAAAATATGAGATTAGTTGGCGAATAAAATGTAATCCGGGCCATACTCAAATAGATGGAGAGACAGAATTTATTGTCGTACCGCAACATGGAAAATTATCAAATTATAAAATAACTCAGAGTGAATTTGAGAATCTGATACTTGAACATAAAAATGATTGGTTTATAATCAAAACAGGTCACACAATCATATACGAACCATCAATTATTCTAACGGCAATACGAAATTGGAATATTGGTCATTGGAAATATGATATTCTCTGGGATTGTGCTGAACTGACATTGATACCATAACTTTTATTTATTTTAATCAAAAGTATAAGAAATATATTTTTTACTATCGGACAAAACTAAATATATGTGACGAAAGGAAATTATTTTTTAAGTGATATTTTGTTATCAATGTAGAAAATGGTTGCTATGTCAACATTTGAATTAGGATAGATGACGTTAATAATCGTTAAGAAACAGTTTTTTTATTAATAGAATAATTCACGATGAAATAATATTCATCATAGTTTAAAAACATCAAATTATCGTAATATAATAATTTCAGCAATTTATTATATGATTAAAAGATCGTGTTTCTATGGAAACATTGTGATTTATGACTACCCGTATCATATATCAAATTACACTAACTAGAGGGAAAAACAAAACATGTCAGCTACAAATTTGTTATTTTTCGGATATATTAAGCTTATTTAACAAAAAAGAAAATATTTATGTTATCTTCTATTTTTTATCTGTATAATTGATAATGACAAATCATACTGAATCGAGTTCACCTAAAAGTCGTCGTGGTTCTCTAACAGAACCTGTATCAACATCTACAGAACAAACAACTAATGATACGATTGCTTCTCTTTTGAATGGCCATCCATTACATCAATCTAATTCAAATGATAATACGAGAAATGCGAGTCCACAACGTCCACGGCGTCGTAGTAGTGTATCAATTATTCAAGCACTTGTCAACACAAGTCATCTACTTTCAACAAATGATGCACGAAAACGGTAAATATCATGTATTCTACTTCATTAATTCTTTTCTTATTTTTAATAGAAATTTTCTTGTTGGAACTGCACGACAATTACCAGAAAATACAACAAATGATATAAATTCATATTTTCCTAATGGACGAATGTTAACGATAATGATGGTAACATGGAATACCGGTGAAGCATCAAAATTATATGAACAAAATTATACTCCTACAGCTCGGCAAACAGCCCAACCTAAAGAACGTATGCTTGATGATATGTCTGATATATTATTACCAACATTTATTGATTTTGTTTCGGATGTTATTATTGTTTGTACTCAAGAAATGTCTGTTGCAAAAAAAAGGTATACAATCATATTAAAATAGTATTCGAATAAAAAATTCTTATTTATTTTAGAACTGATTGGGAAATATTACTTCAAGAAGTTATTGGACCAACTCATGTTCTATATCATTCAATTCATTTTGGTACATTATCATTATGTATATTTTTACGACGAGATTTAATTTGGTTTTGTACTGGTAATATCGAATAGATAAATCATTAAAAATATTTTTTTTTAAATATAGAACCCGAAGAAGATATTATCAAATTTCGAGCAGTAGGTCCTGTTCGTACTAAAGGTTCATTAGTGATAACATTTAATCTTTTTGGAACATCATTTATGATAATTAATTCACATTTTGAAGGTTTGTTTGATTTCGAATGATGACATTTTTTTAATATTATTAATTTAGCTGGACATGCTGCCGAAGGTTGTGCTAATCGACGATTAAATTTTCACAATACAACAACGAAATTATCAATTCCACATGAATTTGTTCAAAGAACTGTTCAACCTAATAAACGTATAACAGCATTAGTGATATCTAATTCTCAACAAATGTCAGAAACATCATCATCACTTGAATCTACTACAAATACAAATTCAGGTAAAGTTGATTAAATATTTCTTTTATGGATATATGCATATATATGTGTTAATATAGATATAACCAAATCCTGTGATATTGTTCTTTGGGCAGGTGATATGAATTTTCGAATTGATATGACCCATCAAGAAGTAGTAAATTATTGTAAAGAACAAAATTTTCGTGAACTTTTACTTAAAGACGAATTTCGTAAAGCACAAACAAATAGTGGTAAAACAAAAATATTTCTTCAATAAATATATCCGATTGTATTCTTCTATAGATGATATTTATTCGAAATTTAAAGAAGCTGATATTAATTTTCCACCAACATATAAATATGATTTACGATTTGATGATACTTATGCAAAACATCGAACACCATCATATACGGTAAGAATAGAAAATTGAAATCAATTAAAATAATTTATAAGAAGATGATATATTATTAGAAATAGATTCAAAAACAAGATATTAATTGTATATGAAAAGTATATGGCTAGAATTCTGCTTATTCTTTTAATCAATACACCATTTGCATGATAATAACATTCTGGATTTTGCTAATCTTTCTGTCACGTTATAATTTATAATATAATCGAAATAGAGTTTAGAGAGACATTCTCTTCAATGAAGTAGGATGAATACAGACAAATTTAAAATTAATTTCGATTGAATTAAAAGTTTAACTATACAGTTAATTATCTCTCTAATAACTAAATTAACCGTTCTCATCACTTTAATCTGAGATAAAAATATATTTATGTTTGTAAATTATTGATTTGTTTATTTCTAGGATCGTATTCTCTATCGAGATAAACCAACATCAACAATTGACTGTACGCAATACACATCAGTTGAAGGTGTAAAACATTCAGATCATAAACCTGTTCTAGCACATTTTCGAGTTAAACTTAAACCCGGTTTAAATACGTAAGTATAGTCAAAATTAATCTATTTATTATTTAATTCATTATATTTAGAGGAAATCTTTCCTATGGAAAATTTAATCATGAAGTTTATAAACGTGGTATGTATATATGTCATTTTGTTTTCTTGAAAAAAATCTATTATTTTCCATTGGATAGGTTGTAAACAACGCGAACGACATCATTCTTTAGGTGTGGGTTTACATCAAAATATAAAACGTCGAACAACTATGCCTAAAAGTTCAGTGTGTGTCCTTCAGTGAATGTTATTTTATTTATTGTGAAATAAGTCATATATTTTCGTTGAAGAAATTTAAAATAAACATAAACTATTTTAAATATATATATGTATACATGATTATCCTTGAATAGATATTGATATATTGAGATCTTGATCATGTAATCGACGACGATAAGCAAAATATCGTTTGATTTTATATGTATGATTACGCATAGAACATACATTAGGAAGTATTAATGATAAACGTGACCATTCAGGTAAAACTAAATGACAACGAGGATTTCGATATCTAATTCAAAACAAAAAAACAAACACTATAAATTCAATATTTTTATTGATTTATACCGATTAAGTAAATCATGTATTGAATATTGATATTCTTGTTTTTCGATAGTTGTTGATAGAGGTTGTTCACTTATTTCTTCCATTACATCACCTTGACCAAGTGTATGATGATGATTCAAAGGATATTTATTAATTGTTATTTCAGATAATGAAGATTTTTTTATAATTAAATGATTATCATGTTCATTATCTGTACTATAGAATTCATCAAGAAATTGATCAAGATAATGAAAATCATTAAAATCTGAATCACACGATGATGATGATGACTAGAAGAAAAAAACAATTCCTTGAAGAAAACAAAGATTGAATATATTACTGTTTCATTATCATCATCAAGTTTTAATTGATTTTGTTGTGGGATAAATATCGGTGCACTTGGATCAAGTATTGAATTTGTATTATGAATTATTTTTGTATTATCAACTGAAAGAAGTGATAATGATGATTGAGCTTTATCAATATTTGCTTCTTTCATTGACCGACATGATGATGGTGACGAAATCATTGTATCAACAATATCAAATGTACCCATTGACACTGGAAAAAAAGAACTTGTAGTCTTATAATACTTTATATAGATTGTATCTTACCAATATTACTAACACTAGGTACACTTGGTACTTCATTACGATTAGATGATTTTATAACTGAAGAATTCTGTTGTTTATTATGTAAGGATTCATGAAAATGTTTCATAAAATCGTTGTATTGTTGTATTTGGTTTCGTTGTAAAGCTCGTTGATAAACTAATCGAGCATGTTCAGCTATTTCGTCTTGTGTCATTGGACGTGTTTTAGGTACAAAAACATTTGAATCAGCTTGTAAAATTTGAGAATTTCTTCCTGTTGATAAATCAATATTTGATATAGGTGTTTGTTGATTATCTAAAATGGATGGATTTTGCGCATGCTTTATTGATTCATGATGTGTTGACGGAATATTATTTTGAGTAGCTGACAATTGTTGCATAAACGCTGTATTAGCATTCATTAATTGTAAATAAAACAACGGATTTATCGTATCGGATTGAAAATTTTGATTTGTACCCAATTTCGATAGATATGATTGAATCATAGATGATAGTTGATTTACATCACCATTGAATGGATTAGAATTAATATTATTTTGTGATGATAGTTTTGAAGAAGATCCAGCTTGATGAGTTGATAATTGATCTAAAAGAAAATCGATCTCTTATATCCTAGCAATGATCTAGAGTTTTTAAATATTGATACCATTATTAGTCCGACAGATTGTT
This sequence comes from Adineta steineri, assembly GCA_905250115.1. NCBI lineage: Eukaryota > Metazoa > Rotifera > Eurotatoria > Adinetida > Adinetidae > Adineta > Adineta steineri. The sequence continues at coordinate 332,412 of CAJNOI010000061.1, read as the reverse complement.
TGTTGCTGAAGTTGATTGCCAAAATCTGAAACTGGATGTAATGATTCATTTGATGCTATTAGATTTTGTCGATTAATAGTCGATGAAAAATGTTGTTGATTTGTATTACTATTATTATTATTTGTATCGCGTAGTGTCTTCATTTTCAATTTCAATAGTAAAGAACTCGTGATATATTTTACGCGCGAATTGTCTTAAGAATTAAATGAATAGCTTCTGACGATATTTTAACTATTTGAAAGTTTCATTATTCTTATTAAGTCTTTCTTTTGAATTATAAATAATATATTCTTCATAACACTATCTTGTCATTTTTGATTCTAAGCTTCTCATAAATTTTTCTCACGGAGGAAAGAAAATCTGAATGTACTTAGACTTCGTGTAGCACTAACGCTCATTGTCTTTCTTTATCTTTAAGGAGACGCTGTTTCAGTAGAAATAATGATAGATGAATTTACGAGTAAATTCTTTTAGGTCTTATTCAACTATTAATCATCAACAAGCAGCTAAAGTTGCCTAAAGAAGCAGAATGAGACTCCACAGTAAGAAATTTATATGGTTAAATTCAAGAAATAACAGATGCATTCTCTTTTAGATGCAAACAAATAGTCATATCTAATGTTAAAATCATATTATCGAATTAAGTAAAAAAATAACATAACTAAATGCAACAGTAAACTATTGAACTTATACAAAACCACTTCGATAAAGCAGTTTTCGTAGTTGAAAGATAGTTCCGTACTGAACTTCGTTTTTCTCTGCATAAACCTTTCACGATTCAGCCATCGAACGACAAAATCTTCAAACAATTCTGCAAAATCAAAATAATCATACTTGGTTCAACAGTATTAAACATAGAATCTTTCTAAGTTCACCACTAATCGATTCTACACATTTTATGGTTCCGTATTATTACAGAAAATGTTTTCTAGTTCAATATGATCGCGCAGGTCCCTTTGCTTCGCTATTACTATAGTGGACTTTGTAGATTTTGCTATTACCACAGAGAACCTTTCATCATTCGTCGTTATCCAGAACAACCTTACAGAGGTCGGCTACTATCATATAAAACCTTTCCTGACTCAATCCTACTGAAAAGAGCCTTTTAGAGTTTCAATATTGTTGTAGAAGACTTCCGCTTCATTTTGCACAAAGTGCACACACCATCACATATTTCTACAAAAGCATTATTTTTTACGAGCACCATCATTTCCTACACTAAAAACCAAAAATGCTAAGGAAACATTATTAACACGATACATATTACGTTTGAAAAAAGCAATTTTATTTCTTATTTTAGTCAAAAAATCATAATAAAATCAAAGTTATACTCGCATAATCATCATCAGCAATTTATTTGCCATCAAAATACATTTAATAGTGCCGCTCACGGTTCTCTGTCTTTTTCGTTTCGTCTAACTAATTCTTCA
>CAJNOI010000061.1:249182-330972 GCA_905250115.1 Adineta steineri | reverse complement strand
TCTCTGATTCGGTTATATCTAAAATTGAGTGTAGTGAGTGTCTAGATGAAAGAAGTCGAGGTAGGACATGGTATAGATAAAAAGAGAATGACAATTACGATATTGTGTTGTAATGCATCAGCAAAATATTGTGCTCCATCATGTTTGATTCTATTTCCAGAGAGATCTAGATTGGTGAGTGTCTAGATTAAGAAGTGAAGCTAAAGACATCCTATAGATAAAGCGAGAATAAGAGTTACTTTGTTGTACTGTAATGCATCACTCAGAAACTGTGCGCCAACATCACAAATTCGATTACATGCGATATTCAGTGTAGTGAGTGTCTAGATAAAGAAGCAGGGGTGAAGACATTGTATACATGAACAGAAAATAAGACCTACTTTGTTGTGCTGTAATGCATTACCCAAAAATTGAGCTCCAGCATCTCTGATTCGATTATATCCAAAATTGAGTGTAGTGAGCGTCTATATAAAAGAAGTCAACGTAAAGACTTGGCACAGATGAAGAGACAATGACAATTACGGTATTGTGTTGTAATGCATCAGCAACATGTTGTGCTCCAACATATCCGATTCTATTTCGAGAGAGATCTAGATTGGTGAGTGTCTAGATTAAGAAGTGAAGCTAAAGATATGCTATAGATGAAGAGACAATGACAATTACGGTATTGTGTTGTAATGCATCAGCCAAATGTTTTGCTCCGGCATGTCCGATTTCATTGCCCGAGAGATCTAGACTATTAAGTGTCTAGATTAAGTAGTGCAGTCAAATATATCGTATAGATAAAGAGAGAATGAGAGTTACGTTGTTGTATTGTAATGCTTCACCCAAACATTGTGCTCCCGCATCTCCGATTCCATTACTCCCCAAATAGAGTGTAGTGAGTGTCTAGATAAAAGAAGTGAAGGTAAAGACTTGGCATAGATAAAGTGACAATGACAATTACAGTATTGTATTGTAATGCACCACCCAAATATCGTGTTCCAACATGTCCGATTAAATTTTGTGTGAGATCTAGAGTGGTGAGTTTCTAGATGAAAAAGGGAAGGTAAAGACATAGTATAGATGAAGAGAGACTGAAAGTTACTGTGTTGTGTCGTAATTCATCGCCCAAATGCTTTGCTGGAACATCTCCGATTTGCTTGTTTTTGAGTTCTAGTGTAGTAAGTGTCTAGAGGAAAAAGTCGAGGTAAAGGCATGCCGCAGATGAGAAAACAGAAGAATTGAGGGTGAGGGTGGGTGATACGATTGAATGAGAATGTGGATGTTGTTTTGGGTCAATCTTCTCTTTATTCACGTCCGTTATCATCTAAGCCCACAGTCGCATATGCTGTTAAAGGAGTATTGATCGGAGGTATGTCGTATGAAAATATCGGGTCTGTTATTTATAACAAGATAAACTAGTTTACAAACCATTGATTTCGTTCAATATTTGGGTTTTATTATCAAAGTGGTATGTAAAAAGAAGTGTTTAGATACAAGTAAAAAACAAATAATAATATTTTATCCGTTTTTTCCATTCTTATCTAAACATCGTATAGTTATGGCATCATAGTTGATTTGAAACGCAGAATATTTGGATAAGATTGAAAAGGAGGAAAAAAAGAAGTTTTTAGGAAAAGATTAATAAGTGATGAATTAGTTTGAGTGGCAAATGATCGATTCATGTATATTTTATTTAAGTCATTCTACTTAATTATAGATTGTAAGAGTGAAAAATAATTCGAGAGTTAATAGATAAAAACTGGATTGGCGTGATAGAAAAACAGTTTACCTGATATCGATCGTAGCTGTCCACGATGCTGTTGAGCCGTTGACAAACATTTCTCATTGAGCAGAGAATAGTGAGTTCTGATTGATGATCCAAAATACGGTAGACAAGTTCTACCGGTAACGTGACGAAGTTGACGACAGTTTGATTTGCCATTGTAAACCGTTAATAAAATGTGTACTGTGTAGACTTATATGTTGACTATATATATATATTGTTCTCTATCTTTTCATTAGATGAGTGGACATTTTTTTTGTTTCATAGATTTCACATGATGTTTCAATTACTTGTTGAAAGAAAGAAAAAAACGAAAAGGAATGTTATCAACTAGAAAAAGACAGAATCGAGATAACAATTGTAACTAATGCTTTTGCTAAGATTGCTTTATCGATATAAAACGGTGCATAATAGACATAGACATAAATATTGTGTTCTCGGTTATAATCAACAAAGTTTAAATGACGCTCTTTGTTATTTATTTTTGTTTAAAATCTATATAATCTTTTAATCGTAAAGTCAAACAATACATATTTTATAAGATGATACAGAATTTGTTCTCATGAAACAGAGTCAGATGAGTGAATCAAGAAAGAATTAAGATCATTACTTTCATAGTTGACGAATTTTACTACAATTTGATTTGTTGTCGAACAAATTTGTCTGAAATATTGAGCATATGTGACTTCATGTATTGAGTTTTTTTTAGGCACGATTGTTCAGAGAAATTTTTGTTGTATAGTATAGAAATTTGGAAAAAATATGGATTTATTTTCAGTAGAAATAGCAACATTGTAATTAAAAATGCTAGATTTTTAATTTTATTAGAAATATCAAAATATAGATTTGATTAACCAGAAAGATATAGAAAAAAAATCTTCAAGAAAACTCATTTTTACAAGTCATGCTTGCAAAATATGTAGTCATCTGTATCAGCGTACAGTTGGGGTGAGAGTAACCTAGTTGAACTGCTTCTAATTATTCAACTTATAGTATGAGTATTGGTTATTTGTAAGGGAACCCAATTCGACTTGATTCTAGTTATACTGAACACGACTAATTTTAGAAGTCAATTGAAATCAACCCAATTGGTATCCATTCAACTAAAAAGAGTTTTGCTTTAATGACTTGACTCTCTTTTAAAAATATTTAGAAAATTAAAAATATCAAAGAGTACATTGTAATTGTTCAGAAAAATAACTTTCGATTATACACTGTTCTGTGTATGAAAAAAATGGTATCCTTTTGTACGCATATCTTTAAATTGAAAATCATTAATATTTTAAGTACAATCAAAAGCAGTAGCAGTAAAAATTTTGTCATCATTTAATAAGCTTGCAAAGTCTTTCTTTTTTGTGCTGTTGAAACAGGTGATTCCATATGCTATCATCAAGTCGTTAAAACACAAGACATAGTTTGTATTCTTTCAACATACACAGGTTAAATTCTCAATTTAGTATCCTCTGTACTTTGACAATATACAAATTCTACTCGATTCTAAGACAATTGTGAGTAATACTCAGAAATATCTTGAAATCATCATTTCGATGTCGAGCTTCACCTCGCATTTCATAGTCGAATACCATTTAGTTTTATATTTTACTTATTTTTTAAAAGGAAAAAAAAGCACTTGTTCACAATTGTAAATTACTCTGAAAACAAACAATATGAAACTTGATGAAAATAAAAAGAATCATGCATTTGTAATTCGGAGAAAAAGAAAATTCTTTTTATTATTCTATATAAAATAACAATACAAATTTTCTATGATTTGATTATTTATATCAATGCAGGATTATCGTATTTCTGTTAGAGACAAAAAGAAAAATAGTAATAAATTAAATACAAGAATAAAAAGAAACAAACGCGCTGGCATATACATGAAATAATTCTAGCTATTAAGAACAGATCGGAAATCTTAAAATAAATATTCGACAAAAAAATTGTTTCACATACACATTATACACACATATCTATTAACTACGAAATAATCACATAAAACGATGAAGGAAACAATTTTTGATTCACAGGAAATGATTTAATTCAATAAATAAAAATATCACAAGTGGATTTTTTTTCAAATAAAAATAAAATAGATTATTAATCATCTACTCCATTACTTTTGCTATTATTTTCTAAACGTGATAATTCAAGTGCTTTTTGAATTGACCAAATACATAAGGCACGCATATATCCAACCTTAAATAGATAATCGTTTTGTTTTATATAATTAAATAGAAATATTTACTGATCGAAAACGAGATTCACGCGTTAATGCTTCAGGTGTTTGAAATGCTAAACCAGCAACATTATAGCATGTATTATATATTCCTTCAGACGTAACAAATGCTTGAGTTCGAAGGTTCTATAAAATAACAAATGAGAAGGATTTATTATATGCGAGACAATGGATATAAATTGTCTAGAAAAATATTCACCTCCATAATCATTGTTGATGATAATCCATATGTAACTCCAGTCCATATTTCTTCTGATTGCATACTAACAATTTCTAGTCGTCCTGAACTAGTCATTCCATTAACAGCACCAAGTTTTCCTGCGCCAAATGCCATAACATTTGCATTAAATACTGTATTAAGTACACTATCAACTCGTTCCTTTTCAAAATCCTTTAATTAACAAAACAAAAAGATTTCTTATTAGTTTCTCTTTTCTTTCTAAAATTTAAATTTTACCTCATATTTAAGACCAGATAAACGTAAATACCAAAATCCAGCTAATTGATCAGACATAATACTATCATGATGACGTGATGTACTTGAATCATAATCATAATATTTTCCATTCCATAATTTTTCTGAATAAGATTTCTTAGCTAATTCAAGCCAGGGTTCATATTCATTCAAAGCATTTTCATCATTCAGAATTCGTGCCATTTCAACACAAGCACGAAGTGCAGCAATATGAAGACCACCACAATATGCACTAAAAATCAATAATAATAATAATAATACAATAGTTTCTTTCATCATATCAAAGAACCAAAATAAAACCTACCTTGCTCCAAGTACTGTCCATGCATCATAAGTTTGATCAGCAAAACCACCATTATCAACAAGACCATCACCATCGACATCTTGTTTTTTAACACGATCAGTCACAAACTTTATTTCAAAAATTAATTAATAACATAAACTGTATATATAGAAATCTGTATTATTACTTTGATCGTTTTCCATATATCAGTAAGAAATTGTTTATTTTTAGTATAAACATAATCTCGATATACTTGAAGGATATATTTTAAACCTAAATCTTTCCAATCTGCTGTATCATGAGATATATAAGCATTGATTAATAACCATGGTTCTTCGTCTAAAAGGAAGAATTAATATTCAAAACAATATATTCAAACAATATACCAGGATCACCAAGATCATGAGGAACAGAATGTAATGTTTTCCAATGAGATGCTTGCCCATGAAATAGATAAATACGAGATTCTAGTTTTTCATAAGTGATAGTACTAGCTGAAAATAAATTTTATTTCATTTATTATTGTATTCTATATATAAATAACGTACAAAAATCATATTGTATACTCAATTCTAATTCTGGCCATAATTGAATTAGAGCAAAGGATGCATAGAAATGAACATCATATGTATTCACCATTCGATATTCATGACCTGAAAAATTTTAAATCAAAAATATGATAATAATTAAAATGGAATTATATACCTTCTAAATAACCAAATCGCCCCCATTTTCTAATATGTTCAGGTAATGTATGATCATCACTAACATCGAGCCAAATAGTTCCACCATCAGCAATAAAATATGTCTCATTAAATAAAGCACTTTTATACCAATCTGGTGTTGAACTAGATACAAAAGAGTTAGTTTCTTAGTTAATTATAAATCATTTTATTTACGTATCATCGAGAATTGGTTGTTGCCATTTAGCAATAGCATCTTCCCATTTTATTCGATTTTTCATTGTATAAATGCATAGAGTTGAGCCTGTAAGTGTTGCTTTATCAAATAATCTTGTATACCATCTAAAACAAAACAAATCATAATTTTCTAATTGAAATTTAAAATAAAAAAGAATAACTAACTTTGAATATATTTTTTGTCCTAAACCAAATTTAATTTCAGGCATATGCCAAGCAAGAACAAATTCTGATGCTTTGATAGATTTTGGTTCGACAGTAGTGGTTATACATACACAACTAGCTGATTGAAGAGTTGTAGCACGAGCAGTTTTCAATTCTAATAATCAAAATATGTACAAGAATATAATTGTTGTGTCTCAATGATTTTAGTTTATAAAATCTTCTAAGATAATCATTTTTTCGTTAATACCTGTTAATCGACCATCTTCTACTAGATCTAGCCAAACATCACGTCCATCGGTCTCTGAATCAACATGAAAATTCGTTCGCGTAGTAATAATATTGTCTGACTACAATATTTAAAAAAACATTAGCAACATCAATTATTCTAAAGAAAAACAAACCTCTTGTTTTCCCATAATACAATATTCAAGATTCATATCACGTAATACTTGTTTAATTGATACACCAACAGCTGAAATACCATCATCCGACACTTTGATTGATTCATGTGAAATATCTCGACATACAAATTCATGAGAAGCTATAAGAACAAGAAGAATTTTTGATTAATAATCAAATGAAATGAATGAATTACCTGAACCAGCTTGCCATGTAAACATTAGACTAACTTCAACAGGTTCATCATTTAAATTTTCAATATTCCAAAGAAAAGAAGCAACCGGTAAAGAAGAATCCTTTAATACAAAAAAAGAAAATATACATATAATCTTTTGAATTATTTTTCTTTTTACTTCATAATTATGTGGAATAACAGGTGATAATTGTTTACACAATAATCGAATATTTTGAGCAGGTAAATCATATGTTGTCCATGATTGTGGATACAAAGCTTGATAGCGACCATTTTCTGCAGGAAATGCTGCATTCCATGCACGTAAACCTTTTTTTTTTAGACGATTAGGTATTAAAACTTGACAATAACTTGTTGTATTTCGACGACGAATACAAACAGTAAACTAATTAATAAAAGAAATGAGATTTTCTTTGACAATTTATTCAATACGAACAGTATTTGTTTCAACAGTTTGAAATTCATAAAGACCGGGTACAAGTTGATAACGACAAAATTCACCGCGAAAACCTCGACCAATTGTTCCACAACCCAAACCACCAATAGGTGCACCTATACAATAAATAAATAAATAAAATTTTATTTTCTATTTTTCTGTTTACCATAAATTTGTTGAAGTGGTATTGGATTAATAAAATCCATATGTGCACGTCGTTTTGCTTTTTTTAATTTGTACCATATTCGAAGATATCTAATAAAATCATTAGAAAATACTTTTCTTTGATTCAATATTTACCTCATAAATAATGGTACATATTCAACTAATTGTTTTGCTCTTGGTCTTCCAAATGGTTTCCATTTCGGATCAAATTGCTTATCAAAACCTACATGCCATCCATGTTTTGTTGACACTAGTTTATCAAGATTTGATCCGGACATATATATTAAATAAAAATCTAGAAGAAAGAAAAATCAAGCAACTAACAACAATCGTTTCTATTCGTTCTTGTACATATCGGACCATTTTTAAACTGATGTTAATGAGTCACCTGTCAACATAAGGTTACTTTTTTTTTCTTCCTCTTCAAATCATTCAATCAAAAGGTATGTCTTCATTTTTTTTTATCTATTCTTTCTTTTTAAACTATAAAATTTGTTACCATTACGCAAGACATATACATCTGATATGAGATATATAAATGTTAGAAAAAACAAACACGACAAACAACTAAACATTATTGGACGGATGATTAGAGATCATATAAAAACAAAATTCATTCTATAAAATTTCACAACAAGAACAACGAAGTGCAGTTGATGTAGATCCAGCTGCTGAATTTGCATGCATTGCTGCACCTGTAGCAGCCATACGACGTTTTTCCCTGAAAATGATAATAATAATAAAATAAATTTTTAATTTAGAAATAATTTTACCAAAGATTTTGTAACCATTTCGATGATTGATAAAAATGAGGATCACTTAAACGATAAGCTGCACGTTTCATTCCATAATAATATAAAACTGAAACTAAAATTTTGTAAAAACAAAAATTAAATTAAAATAGAAAAGAAAGATATTCGAATCATACATGTTCGTTGAACGACATACAAAGCTAATACTTGTGGTTTTAGAAAAGCACTTGTTATGAATGTGCTTTCCTGAAATCGTTCAACCTATGAATAAATAGAATTTTCGATTGAATATGTAAAAAAAAGTAAATTACAAGTATAAGTGCTTGAACAACAGCACAAAGTGCTAAATAAAAACAAGCAACAATAATTGAAAAACGAAACATTCGAAGAAGTAGACAGAGTAATCCAGCCTGAGCAACATAAGTTGTTAAAACCATTACGATAAGTAATGTAATTGAAAGGACAATACACACATCTTGAATACTAAAACAAAAAAATAATTTATATAAATATTATTTTTTTTTAGCTAGAAATTTTTCTAATATATTTACATAAATATAATAAGTTGTCCAAATGTGTTTGGTGCAAGAAATTCATCAAATGTATTAATACATATATCAACAATTATCAAAAAAATATTTAAATAAAGTAAAATTCGATAACGAACTGGAATCATTGTTGACAGTTGCTGCTGTTGTTGAGTATCTATTAGTTGTGACCTCATTGTTCTTGATATTATCTCCTTGTACGAATGTTCAAAATGATCACAAATAAAACTACTGTGAAATGATTTCGTCAAGGAGATGAGAATGCATGATTTATCACGACCAATGAAAATAATATAAGTAATTCTTCGATTACTAGCGACATCTTATATATGCAAAGAAAAGTTGATATATATATATATATGAAAGAAGTCCCTGTGTTTAATTCCTACTCTGAATCTTATCATATGTATTTACAAGTGATAGAATTTATATTTATTATAAGGTTATTTAGTATATAAAAGACACAAAAAAAAAATTCAATGTCTACATAAACAATGTAACCGAAGATGACAGAAAGAGAACAGCACGTGAGTAATAAAAATGCCCATCAGTTAAAAATTGCCAAGTTTATTATATTTACCTGTTGTCGATTTTTATATGGATACCTTATTAAAAAATAGACACGAATAAGAGGTAAGAGACATAAACACTTCCTACGCAGAAAAAAAGAAAGAACAATCCATTTAATGACTTCGTAATAAAGTAAATATGTACACGCACACGTTGGTAGCTGTATATATGCATAGGGAGACATAACCAATTCAGTTATACATTGATCAAGTATGTTTTGTTTTGACTTGTTATATAAAAAAAAGTGCATTGTGTATTTATTTGCTGTTACGAAGTAAAAAACATATTTATTTATTGAGTATTTACAGATATATACATCATGGGCAATAGGAAAAGTTCGACCGGCACATCGGATATTACTACACATACTAGCCGTCGATCGCAACATAACTCAATTACTCCTAATAGTATATCCGAACCAAATCAACAACAAAATAAATGGGCATTAGCCGAACGAGATATCAATTTTCTATGTTCACAAACTGGTAAATTTGAATATTTATTTTTATATTAGTTTTATTAAAGTTTGCGTTTTTACAACACTAATGTCATTAGTCAGTCAACTGTCTCATATAAAAAATCATAAAATCCAATATAGATGATATGAGATTTTTGACAAACATTAGTCAAAAATTTTATATTCTCTACTTATAACAACTGATCGTAGTAAATACGCCTGTTTTAAACAGTTCAACAACATGCAATAATAGCTGCAAGTATTGCTCTAGGCCGCTTAAAAGTTAAACGACAATGATAAGATATATAACATTTCATCATGTTTCTATGTTTTGTGAAAGGATGAAGTACATTTTCTTTTTACTCAGTAGCGATGTTCTCAGATTTCAAAATTTATCGATGATACATCTGTTCCTCGTTTTTATTACATTCCTTTTATTTATAACTTGTCGTCATGATTATTAAAAATAATCAAGATACATCCATATCTCATACACTGATATAATATAAAGTTTATTATTCAAATTTATTTTTTGATAGGTCTAACAGCCGAGGAAATTCTTCAATGGCATGAGAAATTCTTTGAAGATAATCCAGATGGTCGTCTTGATCGGACAGAATTTCGTAAATTATTTCGTCTATTTCGTCAAGAACCTTCGGAACGTTTGGAAGATATATCTGATCATATATTTCGTGCATTTGATGTTGATGGAAATGGTTCTGTTGAATTTGGTGAATTTTTACTTGGTTTTGCTATATGTTCTCGTGGTGACCTTCGATCACGATTAGATTACGCATTTGAATGCTATGATTTAGATTCAAATGGTTATATTACTGAAGGTAAAATTTTATTTACAGAATAAAAGAAAATCATACGATTATTTTTAGATGAAATTGGACCAGTTTTGCAAGGCATGTATACGTTATTAGGTATTAAACATGTTGAAGATTATCCACCTGATGTTGTTGCCAAGGATTTAATGAAAAAATTAGATTTAAGTAGAGATGGACGTGTTACTAAAGATGAATTCATACATTTTCTTATGAAAGAAGGAATCTATAGAAATACAGTTAATCCGTTTCATTAATTGTTTTTTTCATGTGTGATTTTTTTTCATATTGTCAGATAGTTGTGAAAAGATAAGTATAATTTTGAAATTTTATACTTAATTTTAATTAAAATAAATTCTATGCGTTTTTTCTTTACAAAATAATTTTATTATGATATAAAAATGGAAATTTTCGATCTTATACAATGATTTATTTCTTCATAGTTTGTAATACATCAGTTAATATATAACCTAATAGATTAAGTCCTTGCCAATTCGATCGTTTCTTAATTAAAGGATCTGTTTTCTTTAAACCCACTCCCCATATACCATCATTTGGCGATGCTTCAACTAATAAATTACCATCTTGTTCTAAAATTGCTTGTTTCATTTTAGTATCTTGATTAAACTGAAAGCAAATTCTTTCTTTCATTAAATTAAATAATAAAATTAATAGATTACCTTTAATTGAAGTGCATTCGAAACAATAGGTGTTCGATTATCCATCCATAATTGTTCATCAAAATTTCTTACAATTCTTCCTAAAGCTTTACAATCAGCTGGACTTTTAGCTTCAAGAATTGCTTCAGCTGTTTCACTGTCACCAAATAATTCTTTAAAGAAAAATAGTAGTTTGAAAAAAGATAACATATAAAATCTTTTTCATTACTCGCTTTATGATACATCATATATTGTTCACTACAATGAAATTGAACTTCATTTTCTGAGAAAGTACATGGATGAAAATTACTAAATGGAGAAGCTGTTTGATAGAAATAATGGAATCTATTTGGTTCATTATTTGGAAAATGTGAATGGACACGATTGATTAGTTCAGTTTCGACTGCAGTTAAAGTAGATGATGTTATGTGTCTAGTACTGGCTGCCATGGTAAAACGTCTAAAAGAGTTAAGTAGTTTATAATACTGCATAAGTCGGGCTTATATACTAAGGTAAATATTTTTAATATAGTACGTTCTTCCGATTTTCTCGCTGAAGCCACACATAGTTATTACACAATGATGCGTCATGATATGCAAGACAATGTTTGCTTTTCTTTGTATTGGTTAGTAGTAAATCGAATTATGTTTACGAAAACATATATATGCAAGAAATTTTTAATTCTAAACAAATTCGATATAAATCGACGAAAGTTAGTTTGTGATTGAGTAATTTCTATTAAATCGATTTTATTTTATTAATTATTTAATGCAAATTTATCAACCGGTGCAGTGTTCGAGAAAATTATTAATTTTTCAATGAATTTTCATATCATACGTAGACCATTCTTAGTCAAACCTGAAATTCTTTATTCAAATTTGTTACTTTTTTTATTATATAGAGCAACTAAATGTGATAACGTGGCTTCAATAAATATTTAGATAAAATTTTATTATCAATGAGTAAGGTCATATAAACCTTTTTCTGTATGATCTTATTATTCATTGAAATCATTCTTAATTTTTTTTCCAAATAATTTCATCGACACTAAATAATTCTAATTCACAATAATTATTAATTAAAAAAACCATGATTAATAATTTTAGTCGATGTTGTGAAAGATTGAATTGTATGTGGATAAAAATGAAGTGCACTTCCTACGAGTAATTAGATCTTTTTTCATTCAATCTTTCTGATTATTCTGTTTCAGTAAACTGATATAGTTTTCAAGCTATGACAAAAAAAAATAATTCATAATTTCCTAAAGATTTGTCGAATTTTTATAAAATTTATTTGAACGATCATTCTTATAAAATTATACATCATATGAGGAAAAACATCATGATATTTATGAGTTAGTTTTGGTTTTATTATTATCATTATTATAAATATCCCAAATTGATACGGTTTTATCTTCACTTGCACAAGCCATTTGTTTTGTATGAAAATCAAAATCAATTGAATTAACTTGTTGTCGATGTAAATCTAACATAGCTAATTGTTTTCCTGTTTCTCTTCGAAATAATCTTATTCTTGAATCCCAACCAGCAACCACTATTAATTTTCCATCATTAGGTCGACATCGTATAAAACTTGTACCAGCATTTGGCATTTCAATTTGACGAAATGTCGATGTAGGTTGTAATTTTAATAGTGAAAAATCCAATGAAATTAAATCTGATTTTGTTGTACCACATAAACATGTATTACAAATAACATCCAAAGCTGTTACTGGTTCATGATCAGATGTTATCTGATACGAATCAATTTGTTTTGTTGTTGGTATATCAAACACTTTTAATGAACCATTTTCATAAGCAACAAAAAGCCACCGATTATCAAAAACACGTAATTTCATTATCATACCATTATTTATCTCTGTTGATATAGGTATGAATTTTTTAACAATAGGATTTGAACATTGATAATCAAGTGCAGCAATCATTGAATTATCACTACCAATTGGAACAACAATTAAATTTGGTGAAATAATATCACTATTTGAAAATGAACAATGATGAGTTTGATAATCCCATTCACATTGACCTTGTTCATTCCAAACTTTAACAAAACCATCTTTACTAAATGTAATTAATTTATTATTTTCAATGAATTGATTTAAACCAAGTACTGTTGATGTATGTGCATTAGGTAATGAAAGAATTGGAAGGCGAGTACGAAGATTATATAAATAAACCGAACCTTGTTGTTCAGCTGTATATAAACGTAAAGAATCTGTTAAATCATATTTAATACATGTGACTCCAGATGAAAATGAACGAAGAACAAATGTTGGTAATGGTGCACGAGGTTTTTCCATATTCTGAAAAAACAAAATCTATATAGTTTGTAAAGCAAAAAGAAGACAGATTTGTATTGTCCTTGAGCGCTTCATTGTCATTATCATATTTTTCGATAAACTACACATTCTGGCTTCAGTTCACACACTGACCTATACTTGATTAATCAATTTGCTGAAAAACTATAGTCTATTCATTTCTTTTATTTATTTTAATCTATACAATGTTAACAAACATAAAAAAGAAACATAATTAAGATAATTCAATTGCTTGAAAGACCATCATATGTTCCAGTATCTAAGATAGATTAATAGATGAAAATAAAATAACTTAATAGTTTTAAACTTACAGTAATAATTGCTCGTGTACCTAATGGACTTGCTTCATTTGGATTGAGTAATGCATCATTTACACGAAATGCATTATCACCATTATTTATAATATAGAATAATCCTGATTTATAAATTATCATTCCTTTAATATGAATGCTTGTTGAATTATCAAATGATATATCAAATTTTATATCAGGATTAACATCAGTTCCAAAGTTTAACTAAATATTAATTCTATGATAAAACAAAAATATTCGGTTGGAAATTTTACTTGATCAGTATACATGCAATAGAGACGATCATGAACATGAAGAAGTGCATGAGGAAGTTTATCTTTATCTACAAATTGTTCTTTGTTACCTAATTCAAAAAAAAACAAATTAGAAGAAACTTTTGTAATATTTATTGATCAACATACGAGATAATAATTCGAATTCAAACGGTGCCAATAAACTACTCAATTTGTTGGCTGTCGCATTTTCTATTAAAGATAAATCCATTACATTCTTTAAAAGAAAAAACAATAAATCATACGATCATTCAAACTGTGAGTTGTCTGTTCGACTTGAGAATTATCTAAAAAAAAATTCGATATATTTATATAGTTTGAATTCGATTTACTAACCTGCATTTGATTGATCAGTGAGACGACCTTGTTGACGTAATTGAGACCAACATTCACGTAATTCTTCAATCGTACGATTAGACCAAAATTGTTGCGAATATTTACTTAAACATGTATCTAGTTCATTATCAAGTACCGCTGGAATTGTCTAAAATAAAAATTTATTATTAGAAAAAAACGAAAATAGCTAATACAAATGGCATTTACATGTGATGGTATCGTTGCTATTAAACGTTCTTCTTCTTCGCTAAATGGTATTCGTAAATTTTCAAGTTGTAACATTGAAAGTTGTTGTATTTTTGTTATAATCATTCTAAATTGATAAATAAAAAACTACAAATTAACGAAGGAAATTTCTACTTTGATATTGATGCATCATATAATAAACATTGCCATCGATCTCGAATATTTTCTAATGTAAATGGCATTGAAAATTTAACTCGTTCATGAACACGTTCTAAATCACATAGATGTAATATACTTGTAATAAGTAAATAATCATCTGTAGCTGTCCAACAACCCATTTGAATTGCTGTATTACGAACTGCTGTCTATAAAGTTATACAATGAATTCAGATGAAAAAAGAAGTTTATCTTGTACCTCAAGTGTTTTATTGTCAGAATCTAATTGTTCATCATTTGTTAATGTCGACATATTTTTTATATTTAAAAGAAATCTTAAGAAAGAGTAAATGTTTGTTTGTTTTTTTATTATGGATAATAAGAAACATTAAAACAACAACCTACCGGTTTTTACTACAAAAAGAAGAAAAAAAAACTGACAGTTTTGTTATCAACTATACTAAAAAAACTGTAATCATATGAAATGCATAATCACAATATAAATGAGATAGAATAAAAATCTAACGAAGAAAAATAAAAGGAATGTCACCAGGATTTAAATATAAACACAAAACAATAAAATCAGATCAGATTATATAGAGATTCGATGCATAAAGATCTATTCGAGTTCGATAACAAGATCATCGCCTTGTACTTGTTGACCAGATTTAACATGTATTTTCTTAACTTTGCCTTCGACGGTACTTTTAACAACAGTTTCCATCTAAATAAATAATAAAAGAAAATTATAAAATTAACTTTTCTTATTTTACTATACCTTCATCGCACTTAAAACAATAACTGTATCACCTTTTTTAATGGAATCACCTTCTTTAACTTTTATATCTAATACTTGACCTGGCATTGGTGCGCCTAAAAATACAATTGTTATCATCTGATATAAACAAGATCATTCTATATTTAACAATGTGTAACTTACCAATTTGAGTTTTTTTACTTTTATCGGCTTTTGGATGAACTTTTTGATCTTTAATAGCTACTTTATCTTTAACTTTCATTGAACGTAATTGTCCATTAACTTGAAAGAATACTTCACGTTCACCTGTTTCAACCAATAAATCACTGATAGCCAATACAACAATATGAAGAACTTTTCCATGTTCAATTTCAATACTTAAAAAAAATATTATTTCGATTTTTATTTTTCATCGAATTAGACTTACTCCATAGCTTCATTTAATTTTGGTCCAACAAAAAATATTCTTGTTGGATAAAGATCAACAGGACCATATTGTTGTTTAAAATCAATATATTCTTCAAGTACTTTAGGAAACATAACATATGACATAACATCACATTTACGTATAATATCATCGCCAAATTTCTTTTTTAATTTTTCTTCAATTTTATCAAAATCTAATGGTTCAGAATCAGCACCTGGACGTCCATCAATTTTTTTCTTTCCTTTTAACATTTGTGTACGAAGTGGTTCAGAAAATCCACCATGTGGCTAAAATTACATTTATATGAATTAAATTTCTATATATGAAATTCTTACTTGACCAAGTTGACCTTGCATAAATTCAATCACACTTGTTGGAAATGAAAGTTCATCAGCACGTTCACGTACATCTTTAGCGGTTAAATTATTTTGTACCATAAATTGTGCAAGATCACCAACAACTTTTGATGATGGTGTTACTTTAATAATATCACCAAGAAGTTGATTGGCTTCAATATAAGATTTTTTAACATTTTCAAATTGTGAACCAAGGCCAAGACTAAATGCTTGAAACTAAAATCAAAAATATTTTTGATCTTTAATGAATATATATAATTTTATTTTACTTGTAAATTTGTATATTGTCCACCAGGTATTTCATTTTTATAAACATCAGCATTACCACTTTTCATAGTTGTTGTACATTCAAATGGTGCATAAAGTAAACGTGTTTGTTCCCAAAATGCTGAATATTCATTGACTTTATCCATATCGATTCCTGTATCATATTTGGTATTTTGTAATGCAGCAACAATACCACCCATAGTTGGTTGTGATGTCATACCACTCATAGAATCAACAGCAACATCAACAACATCAGCTCCAGCTTCAAATGCAGCCATATAATTAGCAATACCAGTTCCAGCTGTATCACTGTAAAAGTAAATATTTCATGATTGTCAAAAAAAGATTTATGTACGCACTGTGTATGTAAATGAATTGGTAGATCTGGATGTTTTTGTCGAATAGCATCGATTAACATTTTAGTTGCTCGTGGTTTAAGAAGACCAGCCATGTCTACAACACATTACTTATATTTATCTAATTAAAACAAAACACTGTATTACCTTTGATAGATAAAATATGTATACCCATTTTAACAAGTTCATCAACAAATTTAACATAATAATCTAAATTATATTTTGTTCGTGATTTATCGGCGACATCACCTGTATAACAAACAGCAGCTGATATAACACCATTTGCTTTACCGACTGCATCGATACCGACTTTCATATTTGGTAAATAATTTAATGAATCAAATACACGAAAGATATCCATTCCATGATCAACAGCCATTTGACAAAAACCATCGATAACATTATCTGGATAGTTTGAATAACCAACAGCATTTGCACCACGTAATAACATTTGAAATGGAATATTTGGTATAAGTTCACGTAATTCAGTTAAACGATCCCATGGACATTCATGGAGAAAACGAAGAGCAACATCAAATGTTGCACCTAAGAATTATTTTTATTCATAAAATAAAGTCGAATAAAATAAATCTTTTACCTCCCCAATTTTCTAAACTAAATAATTGAGAAAAATTTTTTGCGACAAATGGTGCGGATATTTTTAAATCACATGTTCGTACTCGTGTTGCTAATAAACTTTGATGAGCATCACGCATTGTTGTATCCATAAGTAAAGCTCTAATTAATTACAATTTACAAAAAACAGAATATATTATAATGTAAGTCATACTTTCGATGTTGACGAACAGCTTTTGCAAAACCTTTTGGTCCTTCTTCTAATAAAACTTGACGCCAACCATTGGGAATTTCTTTCTTTTTTATATGAGGAAGTTCAGGTTTAATATTCATTGGTTTTATATCTGTACCCAATGGTGTTAATGGTCCATTAACCATGATTTCAGATAGATAATGAAGTAATTTTTGTGCACGATTTTGTGAAGGAACGAATTTAAATAAAAGTGGATTTTCATCCAAAAAACCTGTAGTAATTGAGCCTTCAAGAAATTGTTTATGTTGAAGAACATTAAGTAAAAATGGAATGTTTGTTTTAACACCTGAAATACAATAAATTTTATTATTTTCATAGTTCTATATACCATGTACCTCGAATTCGAAATTCTTTAAGTGCACGAACCATTTTAGCACATGCTTCTTGATGATTACGTGAATGAGCAATGACTTTAACCAAGAGTGAATCATAAAATGGACTGATAACAGCATCGGTATAAGCCGAAGCACTATCAATACGAATACCTGTAAAAAAGCAATATGAATTTTTCTAATTCCTCCAAATAATACTAACCAAATCCTTCAGCTGAACGAAAAACATCAATTCTTCCAATATCAGGCGTAAAATTATTTGCTGGATCTTCTGTTGTCATTCGACATTGTACAGCAGCGCCCATAATTTTAATTTTATCTTGTTCAAGACCTAATTCAGGTAATTTTGCACCTTCAGCAACTTTGATTTGTGATTGTACAATATCAATACCAGTAATTTCTTCTGAACATGTGTGTTCAACTTGTAAACGACAATTAACTTCAATAAAATAATGTCTTCCATGATTATCAAGTAAAAATTCAACAGTTCCAGCATTTTGATAACCAACATATTTAGCTAAACGTACAGCATCAGATGTCATACGTTCACGAAGTTTTGGATCTAAATTCGTTGCTGGTGCAACTTCAATAACTTTTTGATGACGTCGTTGTACAGAACAATCTCTTTCAAATAAATGTGCAACATTTCCATGATGATCACCAATAATTTGTACTTCAATATGTCTTGCTTGTGTAACAAGACGTTCAACAAATAAACTTCCATCACCAACAGCTGCTTTAGCTTCTGATGAAGCACGTTGAAATGCTTCTTCTAATTCACTTTCTTTCGTTGCTATACGCATACCACGTCCACCACCGCCACGTGCAGCTTTAAGCATTACTGGATAACCATGTGTCTTAACAAATTCACGTACACCATCAAGATTATCGACTGCATCCGTTGTACCAGGAATTATTGGTACATTAGCATCAAGAGCTTTAAATATATTTATTTAATATGAGAAATATATATATTTCTTTTTCGAGATTTTCGTTTACCTGCTTGTCGTGCATGTATTTTATTTCCCATTCGATAAATAACATCAGGTGTTGGACCAACAAACATAATTCCAGCATCCATACATGCTTTAGCAAAATCTCCATTTTCCGAAAGAAAACCATAGCCTGGATGAATAGCATCGACATCATTTTTTAAAGCAACTTTAATTATTTCTGGAATATTTAAATAAGCAGCAATAGGTGCTAAACCCTTTCCAATTTTGAATGATTCATCAGCTTTTATACGATGTAATTGTCCTTCATCTTCAGCTGAATAAATAGCAACTGTACGAATATTATTTTCGGTACATGCACGTAATATTCGTATTGCAATTTCACCACGATTAGCAACAAGAAGTTTATTTATTTTTCGAAAATCATACGTTTTTTTTTCTTGTTGTGGTTGTTGTGTACCTTTAACTGATAATAAACGTTTCGTTGAAGTAAGTGTTGAGCGAACACAATAAGATGTTTGAATTAAATTATTAACTCGATACATTTTCTTGTATAAATAAAAATAAAAAGAATGTACTCTTTTAAAATATAATTATATTCATATCTGAAATAAAAACAAAATAAATTTTTTTTATTCAGTTTTCATTTCTAATAATTCTTTCAACATATCAAATTCTTCAATAGAAAACAAAATGTGTACATTGCTTTTTAGCATAACATTTAGAAAAAATTTCCATTCAGTATCACCAATAGCATTTGAAATTGATTTCATATATAAAGTCTAGAAGAAAAAAAGAATAATTATACTCGTAGTCTTTATTAGAAGAAATCGGTTAGAAAAAAAAACTCGTTATACGAATAAACTATTGAATAATGACTAATAGGCAAAATACATTTGAATGTATATTAACAGTCAACTTAATATCCGGAAAATTTGTTAGCTTAAAGGTAAGTAGCTGATTATTATTCAGAATCGATTAAATCAGATTTCTTATTGAAAAAAACATGTTGACATTCATAGTAAGTCATATGATTTACTATGTAACCAATAGTAGAAAGAGAATTATAAACAGTGTTTTTAATTAAACTCAGACAAACATAATCTTTGAAACAAAACGCGTAAATAAGGCGTTTTAACGGTAGGCCACACGAATTCTTAACGCGTCTCTACACAGTATTCTAGAAAGCGTTCTACTGCGTTAAAATATACGACGTAACTACTCGCTGAAACGCGAAATTTAATGTGACTTTACACATTATTTTGTTTGTTTTAACGCGTTAATCACAGTAGACAAGCTAACGGAGACAAAAATCGTAAAAATGTGCGCTTTTCCGAATTTTATTTTTGTTAAAATATCTTTTTTAAAATTTTGTCTGCCAGGAAATATGTATTCTTTTATGTAAAAGATGTGTCGAATAAATTTAACAAATGAGACCTAATATCACAAAATTGTTTATATTGATTCTCTTATTATAACATCTGAGCTTATGAATAATAGTTAGTCTGTCGGTCAAAAATAATAAGTTATGCTATGGCAAAGCGTATTTTCCTTATACTTTATTCATCATCTTCTAATAGGTAAAGCTTGCTATGATTTTAACCGATAAAAAAAGTAAGAATTTAAGTTTTAATCAATTCTAGATGGAATATAGGGTCTGATGGGACCGAGTTTTTACATCCCGATTCTGAACGTCTCGATCCCGGTCTCGGTAAAATATTTTTTCGAGAATTTCGACGCCATTATCATTTTCTGTGAATACAATTCATCCAGACTTAAAACCCATTAATGTGTTTACTTGGGACTGCGTAGTTCCTATCTCGTTTTTAACAGGGATACCCGTCCCACTCCCGACGGAATAGAGATTGGGACAATCCCAACGGACCCTAACACAATCGAGAATTATATTTTTTTCTACTATTTAAAGTATTGTTACAACTAATTTAAACATACTTTTTCCCATGGACAATTTTGCATTGCATCATAAAGAACTGCTTTAATTCGATGATTATCTGGTGAATATCTTTCAAAATATTCATAAAAAAACCATAATTGAACATAATATGGATATTCTTGAATCAATTGTCTTAAAATATGTCTAACACGATGTTCATAACCGGAATTAAAATTTTTATTCACTGAACTTGCATTTTGTATTTTTAAATGTCGAATTAAATTCATTTGTAAAACACATATTTTTGTTATTAAACGATATTCAAATTTTTTATTTGATTTATAACTTAATAATGTTTGTTCATATTCATTAACATAACTACCATATAATGGTAACAGACATGTATATATCGATGTAAATTTTAATAAAATTATTGATGGATATTGTATTGATTGTAAAAATTCTTTTAAATAATTTGTACATTGATTAAATAAAAGATGTTCAGTAAATAATTCATTCCAAAGTATACATATATAAAATTGAAGTATATAATCAATAATAATTTGATTTGTTTTATTATATTGTTCATTAATTAATGGTATAATTGAATTTAATATAATTGAATGTATTTTATCAAATGGATCATTTAATAAATATGAATAATTAAGAAAAATAAATAATAATTCAAATGATAAAGATTTATTTTGACATAAATATATTGACCAATCTTGTTCAGATTTTTGATCCCATTTCGATATTTTACGTGTTTTTAAACAATCAATAATCAATGTTATGATATTATTGAATTGAATATTTGGAAATAATTTATTTAAAACAAAATTAATCGATGAACAAAGTTTTTCCTTATTGATTTGTTTATCAATTGAAATATATTTCGAATTTTCTAAGATTATTTTTAACATTGAATCATATAAAGAATTTAAATTAAATTCACATATTAATGATGTTGAAAGCCAATGACATAGATCAATATATGAATCGTAGGAAGAAAAATTCGTTGGATTTGTTCGAATCGTTTGATAACATAAATCAAATATACGACGACTATCATTGATACGTTGAAAATACTCATATTCAAGACGTGCATAATGTGTATAGAGACGAAGACATGTTCGATATTCTTCTAATGATAAATATTTTTTTATGATTGTTTGAAGTGATTTTAAACGAACTTTGGATAAAGATGGATCTAAATGAATAATAGAGAAAATTGTTTCTGTACTTATATATATATTCGATATTGATGGTAGAGTAGTATTAAATATATGTTGCGAAGTCATTGTATTTAAATTATATGTATTCATACTCGAAAATGTTTATATATTTCTAATTTATTTCATTGATATTATACGATAAAATATCATCTCAATATGTGAAATTCGTATTTGTTTTGAACGTATGTAAGATGATGCGCTCTCTTCTTGATTAGACATGACCGAAACCCAAACCCAGATTCAAACCGTTTGGGAGTTTGGGCTTAGTTTAATGAGTTTGGATTTGGGTTTGGGTCTTCTTTTAATTGCCATCAATGTATCGAAAATAGTGTCTTTTACAGATTAAAAAAGCACGAACCCAAACTCAAACTCAAACTCAATATCCAAACTCACCAAACTCAAATAGTTTAGGTTTGGATCATTTCTACTCTTGATATATGTTCAAATACACACAATTTTTGAAAAACTATCTATTATCTAATCATAAATGAATGATTTATAACAATGCAGTTAAATGATTGAAAGAATTCGATCTTAATAAAAATATTCGATTTGTGCAAATTTTTTCAATGTTGTGTGATTAGGGATGATACTTTACCAAGTAAGGCAAAGTAAAATATTTTAGTTTTCTGATTCCTTTTTATGACAGAAAGTGTAGTAATCATACATTATGCTAAGAGAATCTATCGGAAAGTCAGTCAAGTTAAGTGTGCTCCAAGTTTGGAGTTTACGTATGTGTAAGTTTTCGCGAAAAACTTGTAATCATCTGTTTTTGATTGTTCTAATAGATACTCTGGACTGTGCTGAGTCGACTGGTGATGCTCAAGAACAAAAAGCACACAGTTGCAAACTACAATTTGTCGAAAAACTTGAAACTCGTAAACTTCAAATTTGGAGTTCACTTAATTTGACCCAGGAAATCCTATAGTTTCAATATTTTCTATGTGAAGTATTACTAGAAAAGTGTATAAAATCTTTTTCCAGTAAAAATGCCATACTTTTCCTCACTATCTATCTTAAAAACAACAAAATATTTTGCCGACGACGATTATGCAATGTCTCGGCTCCACTATTCGTATCATATATAAATTGTTCTACAAAAACCCATCGCCGAAGTCTGACGAATTTCGTCAAGCATTCTTGCGTATTGCAAAAGAAAGTATGTATTATTCAACTTACTTTGCTGTTTAAGTTCTCGAATATTTCTTGCTAAATAATACCAATAAAGAAGAATAAATTCGATTTTATATAATTTTAATGATGGTATTTCAATAATATATTCATAAACTTTTGAAATATATTCTATTGAGAAATTTTCTTCTGTTCGTATTATTGATATTGGATGTATCAATGAATAAAGTTGTATGAATTCATTATCAAGAAATAATTGTTCTTGTAAATGATTTGATAATGAAATTTTAAATTTATTTAATATTTCTTGTAAAATTGTTAATTGTGGTAGAGCATTAAGGAAATGAAGATAATAAATAATTAATTGTAAAAATTGTCGTTGATCATTTAATTGAAATAGAAATGGACGAATATATTTTTGAAATGATATATTTAATATATCATTATCAATTTGACTAGAATCTGTTAATGATTGAATGAGTTTCGTATGAAAATGAATACCATGATTAAGAATTTTCTTTTGATAAAAATCTATTCTTGTTTGTTCAACTAATATCCATGATTGATAAGTTGAATTAAATAATTCATTTTCATGTTCCGATAATATAGACAATTCTTTATCAATATACGAAACTGGATTATCGATATCAGTCTGTTCACCAAAACTAATGCGACACAAAAAAATATATTTTGAGATAGAAATGAATTTTGCTTACCGAGATTTATCAGTATCCCAAGTTTTTTCAAATGTTTCTAATCGTTTTGAAAAATCTACATTATTTTCTGGTGTTAAATCTATATGTAATTCAAGCATTGTTTGGTAAAGACCAAGTGCTCGTTCACAATAACCAGCATCACGTAATACATATGCCCATATTTGAAACATGTCTATAAAAAAAATCACATTTTTAGGTTTTCTCTTTAATTACACAAGTGCATTGCATGATTGATCGTATCAATACATATGGGGTTATTTAAATACAATCGAGGTCACGGAAGCTTTCTTTTCAATAAAATGTACTTCTAAA
The DNA here is from genome assembly GCA_905250115.1 of Adineta steineri. NCBI lineage: Eukaryota > Metazoa > Rotifera > Eurotatoria > Adinetida > Adinetidae > Adineta > Adineta steineri. The sequence goes on along the minus strand of CAJNOI010000061.1, from coordinate 306,949 downwards.
CCTTGTGTAAAAGCCCTTTAAGTTTATTATTACATACCTATCATATGAGATAACAGAAATCTTCTTTCTTTTTCACTACGTGTTTGCATATGATATGCATATGTTGAAAAATATTGTATAAATTCATCATTTAATTTCACTATTGAAAAAACTTCAATACGATTAAGTAAAAATTCTATATAGGAAAACCATGTTTCATTTATTGTTCTATTATCACTTGATTTTTGACAATCTTTTATTAAAATTTTCCATTCATTTAAAAGTATTTCATGATCAAATAAATGTGAATATGTACGAATATTTAATTTTAATAAACGATATTGTAAACGATTTGAATTCACTTCTAATGCTCGATCAACAATTGCTAGCTGTTTATTATATAATGCAGTTAATTTATCTTGTTGTCCATTTGTTTTAAAGAGATATAATTGATAATCAATTAATTCTTTCCAAGCTTCAAATGATTGTGGTTGTTCACGAACAGTAATATTCAATTGTTCAAGACGATTATCTACAGTAACAAAATTATCCGGTAATCGATTCTCAGTATCTTCAGTTTTCTGATGAAAATAACGAATAATTCGTTGTTTACGAGAAGATTTTGTAATACGTGAACCTAATGGACGTTGATTACAAAATTTCGTTCCATACCGAGGAATACCAGTAGTATATTGAACAGTAATATTTGCACGATCACGACGACGATCCAAATAAAATACTTCACTAAAAAAGAAATTTTAAGATGATATACTCAATACTATTTTCTCTAAGATAAGTATGTCAATATTTAATCTGTTATAGTAAGAGAAAAATCTAAATACGAACTTGTTAGGTTCATTTTTTTTCGTTATACTATTTTGAATTGGTTTTGTTGTAATAATAGGTTTTTTTTCTTCTTTTGGTTTAATATCAGGAATTGGATTTGATTTTTTTGGAACATTTGATTGTTGTTGGAATGATATAGTTGGCGGCTCAGTAGAAAACGATCTATTCTCAAGCCAAGTACTTTCTATCAAAAGACATTTTATATTGATTGACAATTCAAGTTTATTTTACTTACCATTAGTAGTATTGTTATTTGATGGTAATGTTACTATCGGCTTTTTTTCTTCTTCTTCTTCATCCTTCACTAACGATTCAGAAGAGGCATAGGCTTTGAACATTTTCCTTCTTTCTTTTTTTTATATCTTAATAATATTCAACATCTAGAACAAAGTTAATACGCTTGTCAGCATTCATTAATAACATCCCGAATGAAGATGAGTTATTATTTTACTTAAACATAATATAATTATAACAGACGACTGAACAAATAATCTAGACTTCCGTTCTAGAATCAATATATCACATACAATTTCTTATTATGAATATTATCCAGCAAGACAGGTGATTTTTTTTTTTCGACATACACCATATTCTTTTATCTAGTTGACACGTGTCCTTGTCATTAGCGATATATATATACCTAGGAAAGAGAAAAAAATCCTGACCATCAAATTAAGGTTAAAACGAAAAAGAGAAAAGTATCGCCTAACGATAAATAACAAAGAAATGTTTATTGAATTATTTTCTCTTAGGATAATCTTTTTTCAAGTTCTTGTCTATAAAATTGAAATATTTGTCCAGCTATAGGTTTAGCTATAGTTATCGCTTGTTCAAGTGTCTTCATATCGAATTCTCCACTTGCATGCATAGCTAATGTTTCATTTAATGTTATTTCAAAAACAAAAACAAAATAAGTTGTTGATGCTAATTCATCTTTTGTTTTTGGTAATGCTAAAAGACCTTTTGTTGGATGTAGTATAATTGGTACAGCAGCAAATGCATATTTCATTGGTAAATTTGCATCAAGCATTGTTAAACAAAGTGTATTACATAGACATGCAAGTATTGTTGCTTCACCAGATAAATTCTGTTCTTCATAAATAACAATATTGATTTGTGAACGTGGATAATGTTCTGTTAAAACAGTTGAATGAACTAATGTTTCAAGCCATTGTTCAATGAGTTTATCTTTTGTTGATGTTGAATTTGTATTGTTACTACCTGGACGTGCTTGAAATGTAATATCAACTTGAAGACGATTTATTGCATCTTGTTGTTGTCGTAATTCACCAGGTCCATTAAGAAGACATGTACATAATGAATCATTTAATGTAAATGTTGCTGAACCAGTTGCTTTTGATATTGGAGATAGAATACAATGAAGTGATGAAAATATTGATTCATCATTTTCAGTCATTTCGGATAAGGTTTCAGTCATCTACAAAATAAAAAACAAATTTGTATGTACAAATAATGAGATTATTTTAAAAAAAGTAAAGTTTTTATTGTCTATCGTATTAACCATTCAAGTAATGCTGATAAATTCATTCCGGTTCGAGCATTTGTTTCAATGACATCCATTTCTCCTTTCCAAAACGAATCTAAATCAAGTAATTCAGCTAAAGCTGTTTTATTTAATGAATTAATTTCATTAGCTTTATTAAAAACTAGAAGAATATTTTTTGATTTTATTGGTATTTGTTCGAATATTTCTTTTAATTGTTCTAATATAAATGAAATTGACCATGGTTGGGTTGAATCAATAACATAAATAATTTTATCGAAATCACTTTTCGTATAAATTGATTTCCATAGAGAACTTAATGATGCACCAAGTTCATGTAATTCATATGTTTGATTTCGTTTATATTTCAATAGTGTTAATGTTTTTCCAATAGTAGTTGTTGTATAAATAAATTCATCATTTGTTATTTTCGATGATGAACAAAGATCTTCTAAACGTTTTATTAAAAGACTTTTACCACTCCAACGACTTCCAAGTACAAGAATTTTTTTTGTTATATTATCAGACATTTAATCTATAAAACAAACTACGAATAAATTTGTCTTGATTGTTTGTTTGTTTTTTTTTCGTTTTTTATTTTTGACAAATAGGAAAAATCAATATAAAATCTTACAACACTCATGTGTCATTAAAACAAAAAGTATTTTTCTGACAATCACAACAAAAGATGTCTAAGATTTTTGTTTTCTTGTTTTGCAAAAGGAGTACGGAAATATACGAACAAAAACGAATACTGTATTTGTTGTTCAACTACTACTGATCACACATGGCAAAAAAGAAAATTAATTAACTGATGTAGCTCCTCCTCCTCCTCCTCCACCATTTATTTGACTATCACAAGATGAATTTGGTTGAGATTGATCAAATGTTGATGTTGGATTTATTTGAAAAATATTTGCTTGTGGCCAACGTTGACCACATGCAAGACGATATTTCTCAAGCGTAGAAGATTCAATTGAACCATATTCACCCATTTGCATACTTTCATAAATATTTGAGCATGTCTAAATAAATAAGAGACAAGTAGAAGAATGTGAATATATTATATTTATCGCAGCGGGGAAAGAGCAAAATCTGGAATACAAAACGATTTTATGAGATCCTCGGGAATCCCCAGAACTTTTTTTTGGAATCCTTGTGAATCTCCGGGACGCTTTTTTGGAATCCTCGGGAAACTGGATTCCGCTCTTTCCCCCTTGATTTGTCGTTCATGATTACTCATTGCTTAGATATGCAATACTTTTGGTATTAAAAACACATACTTTTAAATTTTGATCGATAAAATTTGAATCTAAACTTGTAACGAATTCAATAGCTTTGATATTGTCTGCTGGATTGATAAGAAGCATGATTTTTGCAGCTAGATACATATGAAAATGTTTCATTAATCAGCAAGAAATTATTGATATTTACCTTCGGCACGATGAGTTAATGAATTTGAATGATTTTTAATAAATTCTGCATTAACCTCTTCAACTTTTCTATATGAATCTCCTTGTTTAACACCAAATGTTTTTAATTCATCGTCGATTAATGTTCGTACTCGTTCATCAGTTATAGGTTCACTTTGTACTATAGAAATAAAAAAATCATGTCACTTTGTTTTTCTTCCTATAGTTTTATTCAAACCTAATTGTAAAAATTTCATTAAACATGAATGAAATTTCGCATTATCTGCATCTATTTTTTTCATTCGTTTCAAACAACGTAACATTAATAAATATTTTTCTAATGAAAAATTATATGATAGTTTTTTAGTTTTTTTGAATTTCATTTTAACATACTTCGTCGATAATAAACTTGAAAACCTAAATAATGTGTTTGAACAAAATTACCAGAAAAATCTTCAAGTGGTTGTAAAAATCGCATAGCTTCTTCCAATGGTTTTTCACACTGAAAAATAAAAAAATATGAATCAGTCAGGAGAGAATAGAAGATTTGTTACATGTTCAAGTTTTTCAGCAACAATTTCATCTTCTTTGACTTTTTCTTCTTCACCATCTTCTTTATTTCGATGACGTTGAGATTCTTTTTTACGTCGTTCAGCTTCAATTTGTTTTTGTTTTTCTTGTTGTTCACGCATTTGTTGTTTACGTAATTTATTTTTTAATTTCTTAGCATCTGCAGCTGACATATTCGCTAGAAAATTGAATAAATTCATTATTAGATATATATATAAACTAAAATAGAATTAATTCATACCAAGATTGTCATTTTTATCATTATCTTCTTCCGAAGGAGGATGATCATAAAGACGAATATATATCTAAATAATAAAAATTTCATATAATCTTATTTGTAAACTTTATTCTAATTACTTCAACAGCAATTTCAGCTGCTTGTCGAAAAAATCGATGATTTTTTATATGATCTTCAAGATTAAGCATGTCAACATAAGCACAAAGTACCATTTTACGAAGACAATATGAATGAAAATCAAATTGATCTTCAATAAATTCTTGAAAATGCTAAACAAAAATAAAATTTATACAGAATCGAAAATTATAAATAATAATTTTCTCTTACTCGATCAATTTCATGACATTTTTTTAAAGCTTCACCATATTTTTTTAAACGACGATAAGCTTGTGCTATTTCTAATTCAAACCATTGACATTGCATTTCACGAAGATATTCTGCTGGTGAAGAATTTTCCTACAAAACAAAATAGAAATTTTAAATTCACGAATAAAAATTTTCTACTCGTGTAAATTTTCCAGCAACTTCAAGTGCGGTATTGATTTGATTAGCACGTAAGAAATATTTTGTACATTTACAATTCACAAATCGATCAGCTGTATCAAGTAATTGAGCTTCATCCATCCAAGAAGCTGCTGTTTGATAATCACCCGCATGCTAATTATGTTAAACAAAAATATTATAAAGAAATTCGATATTTGAAAAAATAAAACCTTGAATATTTTTGCTTTAAACATATATAATTCTACTAATGTTGGTGTATCACTCAATGCTTGATCTATATATTGAAAAGCTTTTTTTATATCACCTAAATAATCATAATGTTGAGCAAGATAATATTGAAGCCAAAGAAGACTTGTAGCTGGTTCATTTTCTTCTGTTGGATTTTCAATATCTATATAATAAATTTTCTCTTTTAAAATCTATGAAATGGTTAGAAAGATTACTTGATGGTGTTTCAAATGTTCCATATTTAGTTAGATTAGTTAAATAAGTGGCTAGAAGTGAATCTATTATTTGAACCTATAAAAACAAAAATATTCAAAATTATAAATACGCAATAAGACGGACTTTTTCTGGTGTTGCATATAAAAATTTAACAGATTGAAAGAGAGATGGTACACCTTTTTCAAATCCTCGTTGTAAATATAATCCAATAGCTTTCGCGAATGATGTACCTAAAACAAGAATACCATAAAGTATAAATATGCTGAACTACAATCAGTATTTATGGTGTAAGAGAGAAACTTTACCAGTTAGAAATTGTAAACTTATTGATTTCGGTGCATCAGCTTTTGGATATTTTTCCATAAGATTTTCGTATAATTTTGTTTTATCATCAATATTTGTTAAATTTAAACATTTTTCTAACATATAATAATATTTTTTATTTTCATTATTACGTTCAATTAAATCTCGTAAAATTGTTTCGGCACGATCATTTGTACCCATACGCATATATAAATCATATTTTATTTCTGCTAATGTTAATTTATTATAAATATCTTTTTCATGAGTTTGTATATGACGTAAAGCATCTTCATATTGTCCATTTTCACGTAAAACAAGATTTTGATATAATAAAAATTCTGAATGTTCATTGTCATATGGTTTGTCTGGTGCTGATGCTGGACGATCTTGTTGTGTTTTACGAAATTCTTCAAGAACACTTTGTGCCATATCAAAATCACCTAATAAATGATATGACATAGCAAAACCAATCCATGATTGACGTTGACCAGGTTTTAAATTAAATAATTGGTGACGTGTTTCCTTTAAATAGTTTTTGTATATCAAAAAACAAATATGTATTAGATACTTACTTTATAACCATCAAGATCACGCATTTGTATTTGTAATAATGATAAATCTCGAAGAATTGTCAAACTGTCCTGTTAATATTAAATAAGACTTTAGCGCATACGTTTAATTAACCATCATGTTCTGATAGTATAAAGAAAGCTACACCTGCTTTTAATTATTATTTTTTTTATAGGAGAATTCCCAGAAATTGGTGTGCGATTTCTTGAAAGCGATTTAAATAGGATATTCTAGGAAAATTCTGTATTATTTGACTTACAGATACTGTTTTCAAATCTTCCATTCTCTCAAAATTCTTTTCGTTATTTTATGAAAACATTCCATAAGCTTTACAATTAATAGACGTCAGCAGTTAAAATTTCTGTCCAAGTATAACAAGGTTTAGTAGTATTTACATTCTATATGTAACGAGCGAAAGTACATGGATTACTTTTACAATAGTCCCTATCATCCGTAAACTACAATTTTCGACGACACATGATCGATCGCTTCATCACCCACCACTCAATCCGTCACTAGTCCCTATCTCTAAAAATAGCTAGTTTAAAGATTCACTGAGTTCCAATGCAGAAAAAAACTCTATAACGCAAGGGTTAAAATAAAAAAGCGCATCGGAAGTAAGAATTCAGCTTTTCGAAGACCGATGACACATATATTCGTTATCAGTTCTCAAGTTAAGTTATCTAGATATCAACTAAATATTTATCATTCTGTTTCATATTACTGTCAACTTACAGAACGCATTCTATACATCTCGAACGATAAATGAAATTAATTATTTTAAAAGAACTAAGTTTGTCGTCAAAGGATTAGTAATCTTATTCTTATTACCTTTTCACATTGTAATGCTTTTTTATAAGCTTTTATTGCTTCATCATATTTACGTTCAGATCGTTGCCAAAGACCGTAGACATGCCATACAACATGACTAGTGATATTATTTTTAATTCCATTACGAATATTTTCTAACGCTTCTTCTTTTTTACCCATAGAACTAAGGATTAAACCTTTCATAGCTAATGTTTCTAGAAAATAAATTTTAATGAATTTAAAAATCTTTTATATGTATACAAATCTATTTTGTACATACCACCATGGTTTGGGAATTTTTTTAATATTTCTCTACCAGCTGTCAAACCTTTTTTATATTGTTTTTGTTCGTAGAAACGCTATTCAAGTAATAGATAATGAATTAATGATTATTATCAAGTGGAAAACATTAAATAACTTACCACCAATTTTTTAAATTGGCCATTTTCTCGTGCTGGCAATTGCTGGCCTGGTAGTTGAGTTGGTTGATTCGGTGGTGGCATAATTGCCTATCTATAAATAAAAGAAAATACATATGATAAACTGATCATTTTCGTTATTTAAAATCTTGTATCATCGTATCGGACGGATTTTTTTTTCGAAAATCGTATAAAAAATAAAAATGAAATCTTTTAATGATAGAACAAGGAAATAAATAAACAATTATATATAAAGAAGGAGGGAGGACAACATTGGAATATCCAGCAACCAATATTTGTTGGAAAGAAAGTTTCGAAGAGTTTTAATGGTCAATTGAAAACCATTGATAAACAGGTGAGAGATTATCGAATAGAAATGAGCGACATCTATAATTAAAAATTGTACTATTTAAAATGCATCTTTTTTTTCTAAATTATGATTTATATAATGATAAACATTGTGATTATATCTTATTGAATCTTTTATTAAAATCTTCAAAAAATGAAACATTTTCACCTTAAAATGTATAACATATGAATAAGACAAAAACAAAAACCATTCTAAGTCAGTTAAAATTCACCATTAAATGTATCACTTAAACTACTAAGAATACAATCGAGAATATCAAATTTTGTTACTGATTTATGTAATGTTTCTAATTGTTCTTCTTGACTAGGCATCGATAATGGTTTATCATCGACTAATATTTCTGAATCTGCTTGTTGTTGCTGTTGTTGATTGTTACCATTGAGTCTATTTTTTATTTCAAGTTTATAATGTGCACGAGCTAAATCAATAGATTTTCTTAATGGTTTTATAAACTTTTCATTTGAAATTTTTAAACGTTCTGTCCAAAATAATGTTCGATTTATATTTCGTTTATCAATTAAACCAATAAACCGAATTAAATTAAGTGTTGAACAAAGACAATCATAGATTTCTAATAAATCACTTTCAACACCATTTGGTAAATAAGTTAAATGATCTAATAATTGAAATAATGTATTTCCTTTATAAATTTCACTTGATAATTTTTGATAATCATATAGAAATTCATCTTTAACTAAAGTACAAAGAAATGTTCGATATGAATCTTCTTTATACGATGTTTTAGCTAATTGTTGTCGAAGAAAATTACAACGACCAAGAGGATTAAATGCACGAAATAATGAACGATATGCTCCAATTGTTAATGGTGAATATTGTCGAGCTGGTGATTGAACCATTAACATTTTTAATGTATCAATAAGTGAATGAACTTGATCATTATCTAATAGTGTTTGATCAAATTCTTTGTATGGTGTTAAATGTGAACAAACATTTGAAACAAGTACACATGCTTTTTCTGTTAACATAACACGGTCACGATCTGAACTTAATTGTTGAATAAATGGAATACTAAGAAATAAATAAAATACTCGTGAATAAACCGAAGGTAATCGAGCAAAATAATCATTTTTTGTTAGAAGTAAATAAATAAGAACGGAATGTTGTTCTTTATTATCAATTAATGATATTGGATTTGGATTCAATGTAAATAGACAATCTAATAATGGACGAATTGATGTAAATGATAAACTTTCTTGTGAATTAATAGGTTCATAACTTAATGCTGAAAGTGGTCCTTGTAGAAGTGAAATAAGTGATTTTGTTAAAATAGGATAAATATCCACGGAAGTTCTTGTAGAAAAATAATCACGTAATTCACAAAAAAAATCAATATATGATTGTGTCAATTTATGTAGATGAATAACACGATGATCATGATTAAATATCAGTAAATCATTACCTGCAAAATCATTATCAATTGTTGGTAATTCATGTGTAGTTAAATGACATTGTAATAATGAGAAAATATCACGAAGTGATGTAATTAAACTTGGTTTTAATGGTAAACGTTTAATAATAAAAGAAAATAATTTTATATGAAATAAAAATGAATTATCCGATATAAATTTATCACATTGTTCAAGCATTATAATTAACATTTCACGTGAATTACCATGTTGTGCTACATATGTTAAAGCATCTTGAGAAAATAATTCATATTCATTACATAATTTCTCCGATGGTTTTTCAAATAAATAAAATAGATAAGTACATAAATCCCATGTATTATCATAGATTTGCTGTTCAGTTAATGACGTCAGATAATTAAGAGCTTTTTCAAATTCAGAATTATCGATAAATGTTGAAATATCTTTAACAATCAATGTATTTGGATAGAACGATGTCGAATCTGTATCATCTGTTGACATTTTATTTCTCTTTGACTAAATCTGGAAAAATAGATAGTATAGCAAATAAATCAAAAGATATTTTTTGTCTATCAACTTATTTTTCTTTTTGAAATAGACAAAAAAAATGTCAGACCATTGTTTACAAAGAAGACAAAAAAATATTAAATAATTGAGAAAACATGTGCAATTTATGGATATTCGTTATTACATGTTTTGAGTGTGTTGAACAATAAAAGAAAAGACATATTATGAAAAAAAAAAAAAGAAAATCTAACGTTCATCATCAATAATAACAACAGCAAAAAAAAATATGACGAACGAAGAACCGGTCTGAATGTATGATAAGAAAGTATACATTGAGAATATTTGATCGATAGAATGGTACACACTACTTGTTTTTTGAAATATTTCAATAGGAGCAAAAATATATATGTATGTATACATAGAAGTATTAATAGGCAGAAAGAATAATAACAACAACAAAAATTTGTCTGCTGCTTTAATTTAGAAAAAAAAGAGATCTGAGCAGAAAAGGAAAATGAAAGAAAGAGCAACAGATCAACAATTTTTGAATGTATAGAGAAATACAAAAATATTCTTTTTGTTAAGGAGGATGAAAACGTGTATATTTTGCACTTTCGGGATGAATTTCCATTTCTAAACTTTTATAATCATTAAGTTCTTTTCGAATCATTTGTTTATCTCGTGGTGTTAAACGTGTCCATGGTTTATCAGCACGTCGATCAACATCATCACATTCAGATACTTCAATATAATCACAGAAACGAATTATTTTACGATCACGAAGTTCTAGAAATAAAATATAAGAATTCTTACATAAAGAATTTTCAAAAACAAAATCAATATTATTTACCTTGAATACTTGGTCGAAAACTAAGTTTACGTATTAAATAACGTTTCTTTTCTTCTTTTTCTGCTATTAATTCTGCTTGTGTTTTGGCACGTAAAATATTTCGTGCTTCAAGTTCTTCTAGACTTGGTCTTAATGATAATTTTCGTTCTAATTTCGTTTCAATTGTTTCACGTTCATTTTTACGTTCATCTACTGGTTTAACAAGAATATGTTTATCAAATAATTCATTAGGTAATGGACGATCTTTGAGAAAACGTGCTAATGAATCATTACGTTTAACAGTAGCAAACGGTTTTTTTGTATCATTATTACCGTCATCATTATCATCATCATCCTCATCGTCATCTTCAGACGGAGAAGGTTCATTTTCATTATGTGCATTATCTACATTATGTTCATCATTGGGCGATGTTGGAGAAGTAAAAATAACAACTGGTTTATTTTTTGGACTAGGACGTGGTGATGGACGTTGATTCTCTCGAAGAACTGGTATAACACGACGTTTAAGACCATTCGGTTTTTTTAATGCACTTTTTTCTGGTCGTCGTGTTAGATCGGGTTCTTTTGCTGGAATTTCTTCATATCTAGTTGTATCAATATCTTGAACAGTTATCTGTTTATTTGTTTGTATACATGTTGGTGTTGATGAAGAATTCATCATTGTTGAAGATGTATTATTTACAGTTGGAGACATATTATTCGTATTTGTTGATGTTATTGTTATTGGGAATCCAGATGGATTTGCTGTAGTTACAGGTGATGAACGTAGTTGAAATTTTTCTTGTAATGCTGAAATATTACTACTAGCTACAGGACGTACTGCTGGAGTCGGAGTAGTATTTGTGTAAACAATTGTATTATTATCATGTATAGGTTTAAATTGATTTGATATATATTTTTCAGGTAAAATTAAACGACGCGGTTCATTAGCAGTTGTAGTTACAGAAGAATATGGAATTGTATTAAGGGTAATATTAGCTGTTGAAGGCGGTTGTACTGGTTGTGGGGGCGGTGTAGGATTAACAGAAGATGAAGAATGATAATTATTATTATTTTGATTTAAATAATTTGTACGAATTGGTGTAAGACGATTAGCATCAGGTTTAGGTGCAACTGAAATAAAAAAAATAAATATGTATGATTAAATTTAAATTTGAAAAAAGTAGTTACCAGGTGGTGGAATTTTAAGTGGATTTGAATTAATTACTGTTGCCGGAGTTGTACTATTATGTGTTTCAATTATTCTTGTCGTTGTTGTGGGTACATTAGGTGACGGAGGTGGTGGCGTTGCAGTAGATGACGACAATGGGGGTGGTGGTATTGGTGCTGGTGGAGATCGTGGTGAACGTATTTTATTTTGTTCAGCAAACTGTACAGGTAAGACACGAGCAACAGGCACTGGCGTTGGTCGATATATTGATTCTGTATGAGAATGAGAAGGAGTAGTAGTTGTCGTATTATTTGTTGTAGTATTGGATGAACTACTCCATGGTGAATGAATAAACGCTCGAGTAGTAGTTGGTGGTCGATCAAAATCTACTGTTACACTATCAACACTATTTGCTCTTGGAGATGAAAAAATAATTGGTTGCGTATTAACAACTTTTGGTGGTGATGTTCTATTGATTATTGAGTCAACTGATATGGAACGTGCAGCTGTTGGAGGAGGTATTGGAGAAAAATCATCAGAATGTGTGATATAACGTCCAGTTGATAATGGCGCATGAGATGGTGGTAAAGTTAAATTATTTGAATAGATTGTATTTGTTGAAATGACTGACGATGGTGGCGGAGGTGGTGGTGATGATGCCGATGATGGTTTCTTTCGAGTACGCCATGATGAAAAACCATGTCTAATCATTTTTTGTATAGAAAATTTTCCATTGGGATTATTAATACGCTTTGCTGATTCATTTCCATTTGAATTTGATTCAGAATCAAATGATGATGATGCTGTTAAGTAATTTGATCCATTATCTTTTGGAAGAAAATCTTTTGTCGTTGCCGTAGTCGTTATATTTTGATAATGAGTTTTTGGCATCGTTAAAGTTTTATAATTGTGTTGTTGATGTTGTTGTTGGTGTTGTTGTTGTTGTTGTTGATTATATTTATTCGTAGAATAATCGTATTGATCACGATGTAAAGTTGATGATATATGATGATGATGATTACTGTTGTTATTATTATTTATATTAGGAGAATTTAAAACTCCTATATGACGATATGATGCCATAGGTGAAGCGGCAGGTGATTCAGCATCCTTTGAAAGAAATTTTAAAAAGAAAAGAAATTGTATATATATTTATTTAATGATCAATTCTTTTTTTTTGTTCTTTAACATTCTTATCAGTTAATATGAAAGAGCAAGTATTCGTAAGAATAAAAGAGAGAAAATCGGAAAAAAAGAGAATAAATGAACAACTGAAGTGAACCATGTCTACCAAGGTTGAGAAGGGCACTTATGAATCCAATCATATGCATGCACATATGATGTGTAAAAAAAAAGACAAATGTCAATAGTTCTCTCTTGACTATTGTAGTATATTCATAAATCAATTAGAAACATACCTCATTATTTTTGTTCTCTTTTTCTTCTTCTTCTTCCTCCTCCTCCGCCTTCTCGCCGTCCTCCTTCTTCTCATGATCATCACCACCACCATCTTCTTGGTTCTTTATTTTATCATCAGTATTATTGGAAAAAGATGATGAATATACTGTAGACGTTTGTTTTGCTCGCCACAATCGTCGAGAATTTGTTAAACCCATTACTTTATCTTCTTCTTCTTCTTCTTTTACATTTAGAGTAATGTAAAGAAGAAGAATGCAATAACTATTTCTTTTTTTTTCCTCGTTTTGTCTCAATGTAAATGATAATTTTCGTTTTGTTTCTTTACATATTCTCTCCTTCGTCTTATTCTTATTCTTTTTCTCTTTTCCTTTGTTTCAATGTATAACCTAAAAGTTTTCTTTCCGTTTTTTTTTTCTTCTTCATTTAGTGTCTGGCCGAGCGAGTAAAAACGAACGGACGTGAGTATGCGTAATCACGAAGGAAGGTCATCAAATCTACTCGCATATTGTTCGCTCTTCTTTTTATATCTATACACATCAATACAAAAATAAAAATAACATTTTGACCTTCTTTTATCGATTGCTAACCCATCAATTTAATCATTATATATATCAAATATACTTGTCTCTGTCTCTTATACATGACATTCATGATTATGTTTGATATTCTATACGAATATAAGAACGAGAAAGTAAAAAAAACAAGTTAATTTCACTGAAATGAATAAATTATATGTAGGGACGATAAAAAAACGAGTAGGAGATAGAAGATGAAAAAAAATTATTTCTAAATCCTTAAACAATCAGTTACAGGGAAGAATACATGCAACAACGAAAACAACAAAAATGATGTTGTAATGTCAATATGTACTTCTCCTTTTTTTTTTTGTTGTATACTCCACAAACGAACTATGGTTTGTCTTAACAGTAATGTAAAATATAGAAAAAAAAAAGATTTGTCAAGTATTAGAGAAGTGCATCTAATGGAAAAATATCTCCCATAAGATAGAAAAAAATATAGTCATAAATGAATAAGATTTTTTTTATGCCTATCCATCTGGTACATAACATATAAAAAATATGTTCTCTATTAATTTTTATCCACTTGAAAATGTTTTTTTGTGGAAGTAATATATATATGCATATATATATGTATGTATGTGTATACACATATAATGATAGATTAGAATAAAATTATAGAAAAAAGAGGAAAGAATAATTTGTTTGGTATAAAAAGCTCACAGTGCATATAATCTCAAGTTGATTCAATATATATATATATACATACATATATGTATGATATAAAAGAATGAAGAAAAAAAAAGGGAATTCATTTGACTTATTATTCACTCAAATATGTTATTGTAATAACTAAAAAGACGGGAATGAGTAAGAGAAAGTGGTAAATAATATCAATTTGATATGTTTATGAAATTTTCCTGGTACTAAATATAAACTTACACCTGTATCATGGAAGGTGTAATTGAAAATTTCAGAAGACTGCTCATCATCATCATCTCCATTTTCGTCATTATCACCATAGTTTTCACCATTTAAATTATTTATTTCTTGATATCTTGTAATACAATAATCGTCACTCATACTACGGGATAAATGTCGCTGTTGCGGATGATGAGACTGATTTCTCATATCTGTCTGGGGTCTATTTGGAGTTGAATATAACGGCGGAGAGGAAGTTACGATAGTAGGTGATGATTGTCGATTAATTCCATATAAACTCGAAGCATATGGATAATCTGTGTTATTATTATATGATCGACTAGAGATATTTGGATATTGACGATATGATGATGTCGCCGTTCTATCGTTTACTGCTGATTGTGAATTTAATCGTATATTCATTTGTTGATAATGATTTGTTCGTAGAGTGTTTTCATACGATCTTCTAGGCTGTGTTGGTGGAGGTGTTGAAAGTTGTTTTGAAGACATGCTTCGTTTATCGTGCCAATAAATATCATTCATAATATTTTGTTTTTTTTATATTCAAATCAACTTTTTTTTTCTGCTTTGCTCACTTGTGTAAAACGAAATGAAAGAGTAGCGCAATGAAACACTTGTTATTACTCATAGAATATAGAGAAGAGGGAGAGAGAGAGAGAGAGGGAGAAAGACACACAGAGAAGAAAACGACATCACCGACGACAGGTGACAAATATTCGACGAACGACGACATTATAAATGAGGTTTTTTTTCTTCTATTGCAACTACCGCCTCGTTTTTCTCTTTTCAGTCACAGGTAGAAAATGCATTTGAAGCATAAGAGAGAAAGAGCGAAGGCTGAAATTGAAATCATATAACATGAAGACATATACATTAGATGATGTGAAGAGTGAAAGGAAGAAAATCAAAATGTATATCTTGAAGACTCGACTAGTTGCACAAACAAAATCACTTAAAAGAACAAAAGGAAGTCAAGGTATATCTATATATATATATATATGTGTGAGCACAGATATTTACTTTAGACAAAAAATAAAAACTTTTTTTTCTACTTACCAAATTTAACTTAAAAATAAAAACATAGAAAGAAAAAATTTAATACATATAATGTCTTCGTTAAATATAAATATTTATTGGATATAGTTAATGGTTGACATTAATAATCATAATCATAATAATATGGGTCAAATAAAAGATAACAGAACATTTGATAGTAAAAAAAGCAAAAGTCTATTATTAGTATGAATCATAATAGATTTCTTCTCATTGGCTTCTATGTTCATCCAATAAAATATTTGCTAGTTGAAATTTTAAAAATTTTTTAGAAAAATATTTATTCAAATAAAAAATGAATCAACAAAAAAATTATTTTTCAAAACGAAAGAGAATGTGCATTGGTTTCCATGGGATCGAAAATAATTGAAATGCTTTGCGTTTACGTGTATATAAAATAGACCATAATTGATTTTCTAAAACTAATATTTGAAAAGTTCAATGGCATCAAGACAACCAATCCGTCCAGGAAAGCCAACAAATGCTCAAAGGTCTCAACCCGCATCAAGGAAACCTGCTGTAAATTCACGAACAGCTCGTGGAACACCTTCTCAAACACCCCGTCCACCTGCACCTGCTGCTCCTACACCAGTACCAGCACCTGAACCAGTTCATGTTCCACCTCCACTTCCATCTGCACCTGTGCCTGCACCTGAATTTGCAGCACTATATCCTACGGTTGCCGCTTCATCAGGGTATTCTTTTTCTTTCATTAGCATATACAAATAAAAGAGAAAAAAAAATGCAATATAAAACTAATGAAACTTTAGAGATGGATTACAATTATCACAGACTACAATGGATACACTCGCGAAACTACCAAAACCAGACACAAAGGAAAAACCATATCTTGATTATTTAAATGATTATGTTGTTGATTGGAAAGAACCAGGTAATTTAGAACCTATTAAATCACCACGATTTCATAATGCTGGTCGTCTATCACCGAAATTACGACCGTATGTATTTATTTAGTATTTTATTTAAACCTTGAGAAATTATATCTTAAGAAGAATTATCTATTCATTTTTTTTTGATACTTAAAATATCTTCATTATTAAAACAATATTTTTCGTTTTGAAGTACGTCGAACAAAAAACAAAAACAAAAATTCACTTCTAGAAATGCATTTATATTCTTTCTTTTTTGCGTTTCAAAAAAAAAAGAACCAAACGATGACATTAATAGAACACGATAGAATCAGTAAATAGTACAAGTTTTATTCAATAGAAACGTTTTTTTTAATTTGATAACACGAATATCATTGATAATCATTGTCTCAATCATCGCCAGTACATAAATAAACATTATAGATGATCATAAAACAGTGTAATCTTTTCGTGCAATCATGCGGAAAAGGACGAAAAAGAAAATTGTTTATATTGATTCTAACGCATGATGTCTCACAAATGAATCTATTACATCTGCCATCAAATCTTATTTGTAAATTGAGTTATATAATCTTAATTTTGAAAATATATGTCTACCTTTTAATCTTTCGAACTATGAAATTAATTGATCGTTTATGAGATTACTGAATTCTACAATATAATCACAAACAAAACTTTGATATCTAAAAAAATATGTTTTTTAGGATAGGAACACCACCTGGTCTTGTATCTTATAAAAATCGTAACGATTTCAATCAAGCTGTTTCAGCATTACCACCAATTAGTTCTAGCCGATAGTAAGTGTAGAAATTAAATTCTTAATATTATACATTTTCTAAATTTATATTAAAGTGCTCCTATTGATTTTGATGCATTGGGTTTGAATACAGCTGAATACAGGTATGCTGATAATCTTGAACCATATGGACGAAGACCAGGCGATTTACGTCATATTCAATACAGTGCTGCTCATTACAAACAACAACAACAACAGCAGCAACAACAACAACAGGTAGGTTTATACAGACAAAAAAATCTTTTTTTCAATAAACGAGTACGAAAGTCTAACTTCAAATCTGTTTAGCCACAAACTGGTGGTTCACGTATAAATTTACCATCGTTATTACAAAGTCAAGTTCCTAGTGCGGTCACATTACCATCAAATCAATTAGTGTTAATAAATCTTCCAAATGCACGATTTGGAAATTATGATCGACTTGATACATTTGCTGGACCAAGAATTGTTCCAGTAAGTATTGGTATCGTAACAGATATAAGAAGAAAAAATATATATATTTAGGAACCAACACTTTTGAATTTTGTACCACATGAAGCAGCTACTCATCGTTATGTAGAAGAATTTATTGGTCACTGTATTGAGGATCAATTTGTACCTGATATTTTACATGAAACAATCAATGAACTTAATCATGAAGTAAATAATGTAAAATAATAATAAAAACTACAAACATTTGTTTTTTTTATTTTAAATAAGAGACAAACAAATATCGAAGTACCTAAATATTCAACTGATACAAACGAATTCGATATAAATAGATACATTGATACCGCTCGAGAAAATAATACTCAGTATGTTTCTCGAATGATGATTAACAATGAAATATATATATATATTTAGTTTATATTCCGATGATTGGGTACGTCAACTTGGTCTTCAACAACAGCTACATATTCCAAGTCCTGCATCAAATCTTCATACAATTATGTCTCCAAAAGAAAGAATAGATTATAAAGAAGGTCCACCTATACGAGCAGATATTCCATTAAGATTTCGTGATATGGTACCTGAAACACAAACACGTGTGTTAACTGATGTTAATCAAGACTTTATCGATTTCGAACTACATGATCTTTTAAGAGATTTAGGTCGTGACTTCGTAGCTGAAAGAGTAAGTTGAATGGCATATATGTTTTATTTTGATGAATACTCTTCTAAATAGACACGGAATGCTACAATTGAAAATGAAAGTAGACGTAATATCTATCCTACTATTCAACCTCCAGTTATACAACAACGACAAATAATATACGAACCTCCAGTTGTACAACAACAACAAATAATATATGATCCGGAACTATATAATCCGCCAAAACGAACAATAGATCAAGGTCAATATAATTCAACTAAAAAATATGCAGAAAATAATCTAATGGATACAATATGTTTAGATAATTTAATTGTTAGATATATAAACCAAACTGATTCACCTCTTGATTATGATGAAGGATATTCACGTTTATTAGACGGTAATATTGTTTTATTGATTTAAATTTCCAGAAATAAAAACCCGATATTTCTTTTTCTATATTAGGAACCATGCTTGATAATTTGATTAATCAATATCATAGTAGAGATGAATATCGTTGAGAAAAAAAATATTGAATAATTATGCATAAAAAACAATCTCATTTTAAATTATTTTTGTATAATGTAAGTGATGATTTCTATGGCTGATTAACTTTTTATATCCGTTAAATGTCTTCCATTGTATAGTTATTATTTTAAAAAGAAATTCTTATTCATATAGAATGAGATCAGATAAGTATTTAATCTCTTTCTATACTTCGAATGAAACGATTTTTTTATGCTTGTGTGTTTATGTGAATAATATAACTGATCAGTGAATGCTATTGTTAACTAATAAATAAATAAAAAAATTTGTATTGTGTTCTTTTTATAACTGACAAATATTTTTTAAGACATGTTTTTTTTCGATGTGATCTGATTTTTTTTTATTAATATAAACACATACAAAATTTATTTTCATATGTTTTTTTCTATTCACTATTGCTTTCATTCATGTATAGTCTTTGATTTTATATTAAAATACACATTTAAATAAAAAAGTGAGATGAATACTAAACATATTGAAATGATAAGATGATCTTATGATAGATGTATTGGGTATATCGGAATAGCAATCATACCGAAATATTTGTTATGCTTTCAATGATAATTAAATTAGTTATCGTTATCATTGACTTGATGTCTGAGAGTTAATTTATGAACTAATAAATAAAGCAATCGTTAGAAAATATTTGTTGAATTGTGAGCAACTGTATTTATAATAAAACCCTTGATAATGACTCTTAGGGTTTGAATAATCTTTTTTTTATTTAAAAGCGACTAAAAATTTCACGCTGATATCAAACTCTGGAAGGAGACATATATCGACTGAGATGGTAGACGAATAGTCCTTCTCTTCAATGGTGCATGTACCGTAAGAGAAGGTAAATTTTTGCTAGATTCTATACGATTGTATATTTCTGGGTGCAGCATACTAAGGTCATGGTCATATGGAAACAAGTCAAAACTTTTCTTCACTTGATAGTAATGTCAAATGGAATCCCTATAGTTGTTTTTCTATTATTAAATCGAATAAAATTTCTAATCGAAAAAAATACATGACCTTTTTTGACACAGACATTACATATTTCATGACTTGATTATACACTTTGTGACATACTGTTAGTCCAGTTTTATACATGCTCTTCTAGTCTACGAGTGTAAACTGTTTTTTATTCAACAAAAAAACACAAACAGATTCTTATTTTTTCATTAAACAATTTAAAATTCATAGATTATATTTGACAAAGTTTATCACAGAATCGATGATATCTTGTTTTGTTTCGTGCATTCATGTTGTTTGAAATAGAGCAAGACGAGTTTGAAATGCTAATTTACGACGGATTTTATCTTCCTCTAAGCGACGTCGTTGATTTTGTTCGTCACGAATTTCTCGTTGAAATTTGTCGCCATCTTTAATTGCAGCTACCTAAATCAAATCATTAAATCAACAAAATTATTCGATAAAAATATTTACTTTAGCTTCAAAAAAATTCTTTGCAACACTAACACCTTCTTTTGCAACATCAATTTCAAAAAGCATCGAATAGAATTGATATAAAAGAACTGATTTTTCTTTATCTGCGTCAATATTTTTAGCAATCGCTTTACGAAAAACTAATAAAAACTAAAAAAGAAAAGAATAGTGAAATAAAATAAATCATTGATCTATTTTACTTCTCGAAAAGATATTTTCCCATCATGATCATCATCCACTTGTTTAATCATTTGTTTCAAATTTAAATAAGTTTGTGGGATACCTAATTTTTCCATCACGAATTTTAATTCATTAAAATCAAGTGATTTATCTCTATCTGTATCATATCTATCAACAGAAAAAAAATAATAACACATAAAAATTTTTTATTCATTTACTTTTCAAATATTTGTCTTAAATTTTGTATTTGTTTTCGAGAAAATTCATCATATGGATTACTTATAGAAGATCGTTGAGATTCAAAACATGTTGACGAGATTAATTGATCATTATCTTCAATAATTCCATTGATTGATGATGTTTCTGATGATGATTCGACGGATTCAATACGACGAATGCGTTGATAAAGTTTTTCTGCTAAATCTGCATCCATTCGAAAGTAAAAAAATTTTCCAAACGCGTTTTGATTATTAAGAGAATCTAGTCAAATAACCAAGTGTTCAATAAGTATTGTGTCGTGTATAAACTCTTAACAAAAGAAAGTGTGGGAAGGATTATCGATCTGTTCACGAGAAAAGAGAAGACAAATGTTGATTGGTATAGCGGCACATTGTATAACAACTCGGAGTAGGAGAGAAAGAAAGCGAGAGCAAGAAGGAAGAATTACCTTTTATCTCTTCATCTCACCCTCAACATATTGTAGTTCATTATATTTTTTATTCACAAGTCTTTTGTTATACAGATGTGACTTGCAAATAGAACTAGTAGGATAATTATCGATTCTAAGTGTCAAATGGAAATTGATTAACATGTCTGGACACCTTACATACATAACTTTTTCTTTGTTCTCGTCTCGAACAACATATTTGTCAGATATAACGTGCATAAAAAATGTACAATATAAGCATGTTTTTGAATATATGATCAAAGCAATTATATTATATTAGAAAAATAAGAAATACTATTTTAATGATCATTATCGAGGAAGACAAAGAATCTAATCAGAATGTTGCCTTTGGTGTTCATTATTGCATTTGCTGAAACATAAACAAGTATCAAGAATGTATATGCATTTCTTTTCTTATTTTTATACGGTTATTGATATTCTTAGCAGCTATATTGTTAAACATAATGATGGATTAGAATATTATTCGTAATGATATATCGTTTTTTGAATGAAATATATTTTCTCTTTCTACGCAATCGAAGATAGATCGGTCAATAATGAGTGAATTCATACAGTTGTAGTCGATCTATTTGTTTACTTCCGTTCATTTTTTTTCTTTCTCTTACACTTTATTAAGTAAATATAAGCAAACGATTGAAATAACCAGATGATTTATTATACATATATATGATGAGCAAAGTTTGATGAAGATGAAAAAGAAGTCTTGACAATGTAAATCAAGAAGATGATGATCTGTTATTTAGATTTATTGATGAAGTAGAACAGCAGTGACATGTCTTTGGATAACTACAATATTTAGAATAGCATAATCTATTCTTGATAGATGTGTCCATTTGTCTGTTATGAGCAATCATTCCTATGGAATACCAAGTATTTAATGGTTCATTAGTGAATATAAATGTAGCAGGAGTCTGATCGTCTACATCACGTCGACCCCACCATGGACCGATGTTATCTGATTGATTCATATTTTGTGTCTCTACGGATGTCAATGTCGACCATGAATGCGTGTTGGATGTGATGATAGACGAAGATAAATTGATATTCTCATCAGTAGTATTGTGAGTTGAAGGTAACATAAAATTTAAAAAACGTTCAAATAAATATCGCCAAATATTCATTCTATAATAGGATAGGATAATATATTAAAATTTTATATACGAAAATGAATTTATAAATGTATATACATATCGTCATATGTAGAATGAACTGACGCAACAGTATTGTTTGTTTTAGTTGGAATGATTTGATCTTCTGTATTTATACTTGTAATATTTTCCAATTGTTTTGTATCTATATCGGTTAAAACTCGTTGATCTTTTTCATTCACAATTGTTCGTGATAATTGAACATGAGATGAGTTTATTGTCGGTAGCGGATTATTTTCTTGAGATAAAGTTGAAGAAGATTTTTGTTGATGTGAAATATTCAAAGATATATTTGAATTTTGTGGTTTATTTGATACTAATACTGATGTAATACTGTATGAAGAATTAATACTACTATTATCTGCTGGAAATATCTTTGTGTCATTTATGCAATCTGAAATAGAACTATCAATAGATTAATTGAATTGTAGACGTGATGTTACAAACTATCAATCAAATGAATTTTTGAAGTTGAATCAACCGATGGTGATAGCCATTGATAATCCCAATCTATAATATTCGATTACTTAGTTCTTTTTTCTTTTTATATATTTTATGATTTACTATAAGGTTCTTGATTTCGTGATGAATTTTCTTGATCGAAATTTGTTGCTAAATTCCAATCTATTCATGAAAAATCATCTGATAATCTTTAAAAACTATCTCTCCTTTCATATTACCATATCCATGTACATCGGGTCGTAATGATATATCATTTATAGGAAGATCAACTGATGAATAATGACTCGTCTGAGATGTTTTCTGCAACCCTAAAATAATATAACTATATATACACGAAAAATCGTTACTATCTTTGATGATATACTTTGTTTTTCAAAGACAAGTCCTGAATACTGATGTCCAGAATGTGTTGACAATTTATTATCTATTATAAACTCTTTTCCTCTGTATTGATCCGATGTATTTGTTCTAATTATTTCTGATATTCGATCAACTCCATCACCGATAATATTATTGACAAATGAATTTACATCGTTTTTAATTTCATTTGGAAATATATCAAATTGTTCCATTGAAATAGACTAAAGATAGATAAAAACATATTTTAACATGTAGCATCTCTCACTACAGTTCAGTACCTTATCACCCTCATTTAACTCTTTGTTTATAGATTGAAAATTTCTAGAAAGATTCTCGTATATATCAGGTCCATATTGTACAGTACATTCAATACATGGATCATAGAATGATTCAGTAGTTTTTGGACAAAATGTCGTTTCATTATACAATGGTGAGCGTGTTAAATATGGCATAGACACAACTTGTTCATTTCTAATTTTATCTGCATTAGATTCTTCAAGTATTTTTTCTTTTTTAATCGGTATATTCTCATGTTTTTTTCTAGTATAACATCGTCCAAAACAATTAGTTTTTCTTTTTAAATCTTCTTGTTGTTGTTGTTTAGATTTACTAAGTTTTCTTTTTCTATTTGCATTATGATTATATGATTCCATTGAATATTTAATAAATCATTCTTCATTATGATTGAAATAAATTCAAACATAAATCAACATATTCGAATGAAAAAAAAAACTAAAAATTTCAACGCGCAAAAAGAAAAATGTCTTGTCAATCTTTTTAAATACATTAATTTTTATTATTCTATTCATTAAGAAGAAAAAGGTAGAGGTATAAATAATTATATATGTGTAGAAAATAAAAAAAAGACAAAGAAACAAAATTAGCGAATATGAGCAAAAGAAACCAATGAACACATAAAAATGGACGGGAAGAAAAATGTCGAAAATTAAAGAACGAATAATCGATTTTCATTTTAAATTGTATTAGTTATCTAATCGATATTTTTCCCATTGATTCTCTAAATAAAAAATTATAGAATAAAAATCATTCTTTCAAAAACAAAAACGATTAAAAAGCATCGAATAAATATTGTTAATAACAATACCATCAGTTTTTTCGTGCCTGAGAACGTCCTGTGCAATAGAACTTGTTCGTATTTATACAAAATTAAAAATAAGATTACTTACTGCTATTCACATTGTTTATAGTTGTTTGAATACCAGATACCCATTGTTCAGCTTCTTGTGGATTAGGTGCATAGAACTAAAATTAGTGAAAGAGGTAATGAAACCACCGACTCGATAGTAAATATTCAAATTAATTTTCAAGATTAAAAGTAAGTATACGACTAGAAGCATTTCAAGGATGAAATCAACTTAACTTTTTAAAATCCTAAAGGCTCACTCGAAAGAAATAGTAACTAAAACAACTAATGCAAAGAAGATGTTTTATGTCTGAAATAAATTTTAAGATGAATGTACTCTTATTTATAGATTTCGAAGGATTTTATAAAATATTCTATTTACATGGTAATGTTTAGTATCATTCAATTGACTTGACCAGCTTAATTCAAGTGATGGACCATGTCTTGCATCATCATAATAATGTACTTTTGCTCCTAAATATTCATTATATAATTTAAAAAAACTTTGTTTATGTTAAAAAATAACCTTTAAGATTAATTGCTTTGACAGGTGTTCGATCATGTTCATTTCGATGCATTAAAAGAGCATCATTTGTTAGAATACAATAATAACGTTCAATTCGTTTGAGAAATGAATCTCGATTTTGTTTTCGAAGCCATCCTTTAACAATACTATTAGCTTGAATAGCCGGTTGACTTGCTTCAACAGGTGTTATATAGATTGATGATTCTAAATATAAACGAAATAAATATGACGAAGAAGAAAGAAATTTACAAAACGAACTTGAATCATTATATTGCACCGGTTTTGTATCAAATTCAAGTGAATTTGTTCGATTATTTACGTTTGATTGTTGATCATTTGAATATACAGCTTGTAATGATTCAAAACTACGATGAACATTGGCATTTCGATTTACTGCTGATGTTGTTGTCGTTGCTGGTGGTGGTTGTCTTGTTGTATTAGATGTTGAAATAGGCTGAGTTGATGAACTGGATGAACTCGTTGATGAATCGAATCGTTTTGGTTTTGGAGCATCAACACTCTTATCATCATCATCATCACTTGCTTCATGATGAACACTTGTTATAACTTGTTGTTGTGCCATTGAAATAGGTTCAACATTTTGTGGGCGATCTTGACGACGAACTTGAGCTAAACTATAATTTGACGATAATGAACTATTAACATCTTTTGTATCTGGTGGATGAATTATATTATCAAGACGACTTGATGCCGCTGATGATTCTACTAATGGTACTGAAGTTACTTTATCTATTGTTGATGGAACTGAGGAAGAATCAGATGGTATTCGTTGTCGATTGGTCGAAGTATTTGTTATAAGTTTAGATACTGTTGGTTTAATTTCATCACTTGTAGCTGACCATTGATGACCAATACGTGGTGCTGGAACCTTTAATTAGAAGAAAAATGAAAGTTCTATAATTAATTTAATGATTAGTCTGTCTGATAAAATAAGTTCACATATCTCGTTTTAATTACATGTATAATCTTATGAGTAAGTATTTTATTTTTATTCAATAGCGATTAATTATGTCTGATATTTTTATAAGCTAAGAAAAAAAATTGAAATCATAATTTTTCAACCTTTTTTATTGGTTTCTTGTTAGAATCTGATGTAAGTGTTGATGTAATAGAATATTTTCTAGTTGATTCAGTACTTTGTGTAACGGTACTATCTTGAGTAAGAGTTCGACCATTTTCATTCGGTATAAAAGTTTTCGTTTCATTCTGTCCATGTTCTAATAATTTTTCATGATATTGATTACGATCTGTTTCAATTTCAAGTATTTTATTTTTTAAACGTTCAATAACTTCATCTTGTCGTTGAATAATATGTGTTTGTTGATGTATCATATTTTCTAAATTTTTTAATTTTAATTCTAATTTTCCATTGATTTTTTGTGCATCATTTTCTAATTGTTTGCCTAATTGTTGAATTAGACTAGTTAATTTTTTTTCTACATCAGGATTTTCCTTTGATTTTTGTGTATTTGAATTAGTTATAATAATACCTGAATCACTACCAACAGTTGAATGACGATCATTTTGATGTTGATGAGGTGGAGATACCACTATTGGTGTATCAGTATCATGAACTTGAGATGAATATGGAGTTGATTGACTTGAAGAAGTCAACGGTGGTGGTGGTGGTGATGGTTGTTGTTGACGAGGAGGAGCTATCTCATTAATATGTAAGTTTGTTGTAGTAATAAAATTTCGTTGATGATTTTGATTTGATAGATGATTCATTGTTGGAGATATTATATGTATTGAAGCACTTGAAGGAGGTTCAACAAGACGTGAAACTGTTGGATCATAACCATGATTTGTATATTGTAGACCACCGCCGTAACGTGATGTTATTTGATGATCGGAAGGAGATGCTGAATGAGAAGAAAAAAAACATTTTGAAAAGTTCTTTATATATATCGATTGATATTTAATAAAGATTAGAATAAAAATATGATACTTTTAATCTGAACAAAAGTAAATTTTCCATTAAGATAAGATTTCATATAATCTTTTGAAATTAATAATTAAATATAATTATCTATATACCCAATGTTAGTATAAATTTTATTTTATTCCCTCCTAATATATACATAAACTCACTGGAGAAAAGGCTAAAAATAACTATATTTCCAATTTCTTCACATTTAAAAATCTGTTTAAATCTATTTTCTGAAAAATATGTCTTTTGTTTCTTTTTATTTATTTACTTTGATAATTAAGAACATTATGATCACTTGTTAATCGATTATTTCGCATTGCAGCATACTCTTTAAGTGGAGTATATTGATAATTAGCTTGAAACATTGCTGATGAATCGTTTTCCTCGTCACTTCCTATATCATTATGTTGTTGTTGAATTCGTTGAGATGTTCTACTGTCACTCTTATCTTGACCTATGCAAATAAAAAAAGACAAATGTTAACTGATAAAAAAAATACAACATTATAACAGAAGCACAAAATTGATAAAGAATATGTGTCTACTTCGATGTAAATGAAGATGATGAAGACAAGAAAAAAAAGGAATGAAGGAACATTTAACAAGGATTTATATCTATCTATATGCATTGATCACGTTTATGTTAAATGATAACTATATATATATATGCAGGAACCTCAATGATTTTATTATAATTGATATCACTTACATATAGAATCAAGCATAGGCATAGATGTTGATAGACTAATTCGAATGACAGATGACATTTCCTTTTGAAAAAAAATGTTTATTAATTCGTTATAGTAGACAGTTTTTTAATTCTAATGTGTTTTTTTTGTAGTCGGTTAAATAAGATTTTTTTGCGACTGAGATTGATCCATTAACAACATATACGTAAAAAAAATGCATTACTTGTCGATAGTAAAAACATTTCGTATTGTTTTTCTTTCTCTGACTACATATTTTAAAAACTTACCATTATGATGCTGATATTCAATTTCATTAATATTTGGTGGAAGATAACGATCAAGTTCATTTAATTGTGTTGTTGTTGTAGGTGTTGTAGGTGTTGTAGGTGTTACAGCTTCTTGTTGTTTTCTTTCGAAATACCGAATAGCATTGCCAACATTTGTTTCTGTTGATAATGTTTTCGATGGTATAGCGGCAAAATCTCGATAATTTTTATCCAATGAATTAGTTGCTTTTAATTGTTGAGATGAATTCGTTATTGTATCATTATTACATTTATCGCAAATATAATTATCAATATCATCATCGTAAGTTGTTGTCTTA
This sequence comes from Adineta steineri, assembly GCA_905250115.1. Lineage (NCBI taxonomy): Eukaryota > Metazoa > Rotifera > Eurotatoria > Adinetida > Adinetidae > Adineta > Adineta steineri. Next base: position 278,667 of record CAJNOI010000061.1, on the reverse strand, counting down.
GATTCTATACAACGTTGATGAGATGAACTCTGACAGTTGCTACCTATATGAATCAAGATTTAATTAATTAAAGAAAATATAATTTATCAAATAAAATAATACTAACAACGAACAAGTTCTTCATAATCATTGAAAGGACGTTTACAAATATTGCATGTTGATTGTGATGCTAAGATTTTTGATGATGAAAAACCAAATGAATTTGTCGATGAATTTTTGGCTATACTAGTCATTATTACCAATAGAGTTAGTTGCAATAAGTTAAACGGTTATAAACCTAACTTGATGTAGATATAAATAAAATAGATAAGAATTTTAAGAATATAACAAAAAAAAGACGAAGAAGAATATATACTTTTCTCTTTTTTTCTTTCGTTTTTTCCTTCGCCTTGTTTTCACACATTCTTATCACATGAAGTCCTACACATATAACTATAAAAGGTATATAAAAACTTATAGTCGTACATCATGATGACTTACATCGAGTACGAACAGTAAAACTTATTGATATCAACAAATATTTTGATACCTTTCAATCAATAAAACTACTGCTTGTTTTTTCAAAAATTATTTAACCTTCCGTCTTTTCCTATATACCTTACTTATAATACTAACGATCGTACTATCATTATGCAGTCTATTAAGTGTTGCTAATTTGAATCAATATATTTTTGTTTTTTTTACTACTAGTCGGCATTTTCTTTTTTGTTTGCTTGTCTTAGACTAAAAAGAAGAGCCGTGCCTTGCTTTATTGTCTAAGTGTTTTTGTTTCTCAATCAGTATGAAGCATTACTTTTCTTTTCTTTTTCTTCTTCCCACATTGAACATGAAATATTCAATGTATACATAGATTTATACATAACGAAATTTGAACAGACTGTTAATAATAGTTTAGAAAAAAAATCGAATTGATTGATGAGTCAATACTTACGATTGTAATCTTCATGTTCGCATCATCTAATATATAAACGAACAAAGAACAGAGGTCAAATGTTGTACGTGCCAATTTGTTTTGCTTCTGACTTCTTTCCGTTCAAAATTAAATATGTGAGAACAAGAAGAACAAATCGAAGAATATATATTGGCACTATGATTACTATTCGTTATATTTGTATATGTTGAGTGTAAGAACGAAAATATAGTAGTATTGATTATTGAAAGAATGGCAGGAGAATGTTGGAACTACAATACTATGTTGAGTGAAGAAGGCGCGCGCGCGAGAGAGAGAGAGAAAGTATTGAATAGCACTCATGTACGAATGCTCTTTTCGTTCTGCAATATGCCGACCACCTGTCGTCAGACAATGATCGCTTGATAAAATATGATATGAAGTATACCGGAGGCCTTGTCTTTTAGTTTTTTTTCTTTGTTTGTTCATAATGAAACTGACTAACAGACATATCGAAATATAATATCGATGAGTTTAACTTATTTTAACCTTGTTTGTCAAAGAATAATCGAATCTAAAATTACCTTGAATAATAATCCTTATTTAATACTTTCATTTACTCTAATAAAAAAAGAAACTAATTGATATATTATTCTAGATTTTTGCTGAATAAAACAAATTATTTTTATTTGTTCGTCGATAATCGAATAGATGTTGATGGAATTGTTGATCTTGTCAAGTTATTTTCATGAATTGATTTTATTTGATTCAATTCTAAACATGGTGTAGAATATTGATATCGAAATATAATTGAAGCTAAACGATCAATTTCTTTATCTTGAATTTCAATATGTAATTCATTTTGACATAATTTATCTATTATTATATGAAATCTATCATGTTCATGTAATATATCTGATATATTTTGTAAAAATTCTCTTTGATCATTTGTTTTGATTTTTAATAATGCTAGACGTTTTTGAATTTTTTTTTGAATTTCATCAAATAAATTATGTAATTCACGAAGCTGATTTATAAATGGTGCAATTACTAAAGAATGAAGCACAAAATACAAAGAAAAGAAATTAAAATGTTTTATATATACCTTTACGATGATCACGTTGAATATTAACGAATCTTTGTTTATTTTCTTCGGTATATTTAGTTAAATTTTGTAACTATATAAAGAAATAATCTTATATATTATGAAAAGAAGATAAGAATATTCCTGACAAAGTAAATATCATAATCACTGGACAAGAAAAGAAAACTATTGATTCAAGGTCATATTCATATAGTTACTTTTTATAACTATTATTCAAGGTTTTGTTTTAATAAAATTTTATTACTTAAATGACATTGAAAAGAACAGCAAACAAACAATAGGTAATCTCAAGAAAAGAAAATAATTTCATTTATTGATCTTTTGTAAATATTTAATTGACTTTAAAAAAGTTAGTATTAAAATCCTTATGAAATATACGAAAAACGACCATTTTTATTGCTGAGATTCAAGTTTTTCGACAAATTTTAGCTTTTAACTATGTGCTTTATTTTCTTGAGCATCTATTAGAGCAATCAAAAACAAATGACTATAGTTTTCAGGTAGAGTCCCTCGCACGCTTATCTTGAACAAAAAATTTCTACTAAATCTCAAAACATTCATTACTTGATTAAGTAACCATTTTCGTTGATTATTCCATTCTTTCATAAATCCTTGTATTTCTAATTGATTTTCAGTTTGTTGCTCAGTTTCCATTGTATTACACATATTTTGAATAAATTTTTTCAATTGTTCTCTTGACACATTCATTGTATCTAATTCACAACTTATTTCTACAAATTCAAATGCTTTCTTTATTGCTTCTAAATAAACTAAATAATGTTTATTTTCTTGATTATTTTTTTGTTTTCTAAACCTTTTTGTTGTTTAACAATTTTCCATATGTGTTGATGATTTATTTTTGCTAAACTTAATTGTTTATATGATTGATTAAGTTTGAATTCATATTGATTTTCTCGACGAATTAAATTATTTTGTTGTTGTTTTAAAATTGTTAATTGTTGTTCAATATTTTGATTATTTGTTTTTAAACCTTTTATTTCTTGATCCATAGGTTCAATACGTTCTAATAAAGATTTTGTTTTATAATCAAGAACATATTTTCGTTTTTCAACATGTAATATATGTTGTTGTAAACGATGGATTTTTATATCATGAACACCAATACGATCTTCTTTCTTTTTAATAACTAAAAAGTAAATAAATATATATGACAAGAATGGAAGAATATGTCAGGTAATTCGGAAAAGAAATAAATCACTTCGAAAGGTTTTGTGGTGTGGATGTGGGTAAGGATACTGATGTGGAAACAGAGTAATCCATACCTATACATCCACACCTATACATCCACACCTACATTTACCTTTACCCACTCACAGTGGCGGATCTAAGATTTTGGAAGGGTGAGGCGATTTCGGCTAAAAACTATTTCTGAGTTCAATCGAAGTAGTGTGAACCTATTTTCTCGTTCATTTTAGTTGTAAAAAACCCAAAAAAAAATTTTTGAAGCGGGGCGATCGCCCCTATTGCCTGCCCCTAAATCCGCCACTGCCCACTCACCCACACCCTTCCCCGCAACACATCCACACTCTGAACACCCGCTGCTATAACGATGACATCGATCGTGTCGAGCTTCTTGAAGGATTCTCGCTTCTGGTGGCTTTAAAGAAATAAGCTCATCAGATTGTGTCTAATATTTCTACACCTTTTACTTGTTATGTCTTCTATTATTAATAAACTTCAAACAAAAATTTTCCGGATTACTTGACATTCCCGAATAGAGTAGATACAAATTTTCATACTGAAATGAAAATGATCAAGTTTTTGAATTAATTCCGATTGACGATTGTATAATTCTTTAACTTCATTTTCAATATCATTTCGTTCAACATCACGTGTTTCCATTCGAACAATTATACCATTGTAACGTTTCCGATGAGTACTCACCTAAATCAAAAATGCTCAGATTTCAATTTTCTTCCGATAAATTCTATAACATACATTCATAGTAAGACGTTTAACATATTCATTTAAAAATTTCAATTCATTTTCATAATTAATTTTAACATTTTCAATTTCATCATCAATATCGATTTCCATTTGTCTTATATATTCATTAATTTCATACTCTTTCTCTTGAATAATCTCATAATCATGAACAGCTGATTGCCATTTTGACTGAAGTGTTAAATTAACTTTATCGATTATTTCATTTAAATCAATATGTTCTTTATCGTTAAAATCAATTTGTTTATTTTTATATTCTATTTGAATTTTTTCTAATTCAACTTGACTATTTTGAATATGTGAAAGCTAGAAAATATAATTTAAATAACCAACTAAAGAAAAAAGGATCTTCTAACTATTTCTATCATTTTATTTTCATAAATAACTTCAGCATGATTTTTTAATGCATCATATTTTTCTTCAACATCATTAGTTTGTTGAGAAAATTGATCATTATTATTTGCAATTTCAGATTTTAATTGTTCATATGTCGAAATAAGTTGTTTCATAGTTGTTTGAAATTTATTCGAATACGTATTTAAATTATTAGTAAATGATATATGTTTTGACCGTAATTTTAAATTATTTTCTGTTTCAAATTCACTAACGAAACAAATCAAAGTAAAAATTCAGTTATTTCACTCACTTGATTCTTGCTTGGATTTCTTGTATTTTTCTTTTCTGTTCATCAAATTCCGATTTTGTAACTAAAATATATTCAAACATCGGTTGTATTGGTTTCGATTCATTGATTATTTCGAAATTTTTCAAAGACATTTGTGAAAATTGATATTGACTTGAAACCGAATTTAAATTATTTCTTGTTTGTTTAAACAGAAGTAAATAAGCAGATTCAGCAATTGATACTAAATATTCATCATCATATGATACTAATAAACGACGTATACTTGAACAATGTGCTGGTAAATCAATATACGAATCATTTGTAAATGGTATTGTATATATACGAATAATGCCATGTGTCATACCAACGTAAAGTAAACGTTCGGATTTCGATAAACAAATAGCTGATGGAAGAAAATTATTTTCAATCGACCATTCTTGTTCAAGATTTGTATTATGAAATATTTTAATTGTTGAATCGGATGTTATTGCATATATACGATTACAATCACTCGTTACAGTTATACCGATATAACGAAATTGTTTTGTTATAATTTCATTTTCTCTCATGCCTATAATATTTAATTACAAAAATTGAGATTACAAAAAAAATATTTTTACCAGTAAAAATATTAAACATATAAATCATTCCATCTGTTCCACAACTAATAAGAATGGAATCATTTTTACACCAAATAATTTGTTTAATTTTTCCGACATGACCACGTAATTGACTAATTAAATTGAAATGTATCGTTGAATAAATTTTTATTAAATTATTCGTTATAACAGCTATGAAATGTCCTGATTGACTCATTTCTAAATCTCGTATATTACGTGTTTCATATTGATGAACTAAACGTAATTCATAATTTGTTATTAAATATAATTGAAAACGATTATTCATTGCTAGACATATATGGAAACCATATGGATCAGATCCTTGATTTTAATAAATAATATTTTAATGAGAATTGAATAGTTTTACCTGCTATTGCATATGCACCATCGGGAATATATTTTGATACAATTTGTCTATCTTTATCTTTATAATCGAAAATTTTTATCCAATTATCACTACCAAGAGTGATTAACCAAGGTTTATGAGTACATAAACCAATAGATAAGATATTGTATGCATGAAAACCATAAATATATTTTTCTTCTAATTCAATTGTAGGATTTAATTGATTAATTTTATAACGAAAAATTTGATTACGATCGGTAAGAAGATAAATAAACGAAGAATTATTATCGAATATATAGGACATTTTATGAATATTATGTATTTCAGAATCAGTTGTTTTTTGTAGTCGATAACGAGCAATGATTTGAAAGAATGGTTCAACAGTTACAGGAGTAAACTAATTGTTAAATAAAAGGAAAAATTATGTTATGATAATTATTTATTCTTACCACAAATATATATTCACGAAATGATACTATAAAATGTGGTAAAATTTCGATTGATGTAAAAAGATCAAGATATAAGACAACTTCTTCTGATATTTTATCACTTTTAATTGAAGAATCCATTTGTTTCTCATTCATTATTGTTAAATTATTATCATTGATGAACAAATCCTCGTTCAATATTTCTAATGACTTTGTCGGTGATACGATCGAAGGAGATCCTGAATTTTCATTCAATGTATTATTTTTCAGAAAATGTAAATCAATAGTAATTGATTCTTCAAGACTAATATCTGAACGAATAGAACCATCTTGAATCCAAAATATATGTCCATGATCAGTTACTGTCTTAATATCAATGAAAAAAAAATTATTAATAATTACTACAGGAATTTACTTATACGAGAATACTATTCACATCAAGCCAACAATGACAAGTAAATACATAAAATTCAGCTCGAAAATGAATCATTTGTTGATTAACATTCTGATTATCAATTTCATAAACTTTAAACAATGCTGAGCCGGTTGCACAAAATATTGTTGATAAATATGGACAAAAACTAATATATGCAACATGAGGTATAATTTCTTTTTTTGTCATTCGATTAATAACAGATCCATGAACTGCGCGTACAGAACCTAGATCGATCATATTGAATCTTTGTTGTTCATTGTATTCAGTTTGAATTTCTTCTGAAAAAAAATAAACTAAAGTATTTCAAATATCAATTTTTATTTGTTTTTATTTACGAATAGTAATCATGTATGCTGGTTCACTATGTAATATCATAAGAATATTATCATTTGTATTAATTGTTATTCCAATAAAACTACCAAAACGATCGGGTTCAATAGTAAATAATAAATCAATTGGTTTTGTAGAATAAATATGTATACGTGATTCTCCATTTTGTGTGAAACGATCTATTATACCCATTAGTAAACCACTTGATGATATATAAAGATATTCAATGGAAGAAAAAGATAGATAACGTTGTTCATTTGTTAAACAATCAAATATAACTAAATATGAACCGGCAAGAAAGGCAACACGATTATCTGGTAAACCAATAATACTATGACGATAGGCAGTTGAACATCCATATACTCGATCAAGAGATAATTTACGCATTGAAGATCTTTTCTTTTTCCTGTATAAATATAGCGCCAATTTATTCAAATGAACTCATATACTTATCGAAAGAATAACTAACAAAACTGAATAGCAAGACAGTCGTTTTTTTCTTTATTCATTAGTACTACTAGTATTCTTACAAACTATGCAATAACAAATTTAATTGTTGAAAATATATATAATATTTCCTCTATTATGACTTATACCAAGTGTTATTGTCCTTGATTCCTCATCACCATTATTTAATTTAATAGATATATTATTACACTCTTTCCAAAAAGCAACAAGGTGATTATCACTACTTCGAAGTTCAATAGAGTAAAAAGGCAAGAATAAGAATTAGTTGTTGCTAGGAAAACATTAGAATCCGTTGTAGATTAAATTCACAGAGTGACTTTACAATTTCTTAGTAGTTATCGTCAATGGGCCTGTGACAGTTCTGTATCAATTCTCATCCAGGCACTTTTACGATTCAGTTTAGTAATTTGTTTCAACGAGTCCAACTTGAGGATGTGAGATAGTGTTTGTTTATCATGTACTTGAACATGATCACACATGATCAAAAACTAGAATTTTAATATAAAAACGATTGAATACAATTATAAAATATCACTACTTTTCATATACTTAATATTAGTATTGTCCTCTATAATATATGTAAATAAAGACAGGTAATTATGTTTTTCGTCGAACATATTAAGATAAGAGCATAACAATACCTTTAATATTTAGGGGTGTTATTTTACCTTTATTTTACTTTATAATAAAAAAGAAAGTAACGAAAATCTCTCTTTATTTTAAAAATAACGAAGAAATAAAGAAAAAAAAGTTTTTTTTTCTATCGAAACGTATTTTTTTATTTTCTTAGAGCAGCTCACAAAAAATTATAACATTATATAGTTAACTATAATATGGAATAACACTTTTCGCATATATCGTTTCTTGTGTGATCCTTTTTTTTGATGATATGACATATGAAAATGATGATGATGATGATGATAACAACGAGCATTAATAAATGTATTCTGTTGTCATACAGGGTATTTGCATATGTATTTATTCCATGAAAAAAGATATCTTTATTCTTTATCTTAATAATAGTTTTGCAAATAAAGATTATCCTTATCTTTATTTTATAAAAATAAATATAAAGCTTTACTTTATTTCATTACCGTTATTCTTAAAATAAAGATTATCGTCGTTCTTTATAAAATAAAGATAAAGTAAATCCTTATCTTTATTTATAAAGTAAAGATAAAGTAGCACTCCTATTCATATTGGAAATAATATTAGTTATCTTCTGTTACTTACGTGAGAGTAATTGGCAAACAGAAAGTAACTTCGAACAATAGTGTGTTCTTTTTTATACGTTTCAGTGTCATACGAAACATAATATGCACACCAATCAAGTTTACAGCGAGCCTGTTACTGAAAATAATAAATCACATAAATGGTGGCACCGTCGTTGGGTTAAAATAACCGGTATTTCCGTTATTGTTTTAATAGTTGTTGCTGTTATTCTTGCTCTGGTGTTAATCTTCGTCGTTTTTGCACCGAAGAAATCAGAAACTATTATCACCGTCACAACATCATCATCATCAGCACCAGTGACGTTGACAACAACTTCACCACAAACAACAGCTATGACCACAACGCAGCAGTTAGGTAAGTTTCAGAGTAACCTTTTCCGGTCTCCTTAAATGGTACTTTTAAATCAGATATAAGTAGTTGCTTTGTATCCAACAGTTTTCTATAGCTAGCTGAAAGTTTCATAAAAAGAATAGTGAACTTGTTATGAGTGATTCAATCGTTATCTTAAGAAGAAACGAAGATACAGTTATCCCTGTATTCGCTAGTTTATATCACGATTAAAGATCACATGAAGTACTGGAGAAGTACGGGTGAAGTACCGATGAAGTGCACACTCTTGAAGTCTCGCTTTTCCCCCTTGATCAAGAACGATTTTTTATAACAAATTTGAGACTTTTTGCATTCTCCAAAAAGTTCGAAAAACTTTGTATAAAAAGTAAGAAACGATTTTCATTTTACAAAATCTAGAACGCTCCCAGGCCTCGCAGCGTATCCCTACAATAAACGTGAAAAAAATCAGGAAATCAGGAATTAGCGTCGATTGTGGCGATTTCGCTGCGAGGCCTGCGCTCCGCACATGATTTCGTCATTTCGAAATTTTCACAAGAAACAGTCTTTCGAGAATGAATACAATCAAATGTTTCTGTTTAGAATGGTCTGTTACCGGTAATATGAATACTGCACGACTTTTGCACACAGCATCCATATTACCAAATGGAAAAGTATTAATTACTGGTGGTACATCCAATGCTTATAATTTTTTAAATAGTGCTGAGCTATATGATCCATCAACAGGCATTTGGGCAAGTACTGGTAGCGTGACTAATGCACGAGATTCACACACAGCATCTGTATTATCAAATGGAAATGTATTAGTTACTGGCGGAGCTGACGATAGCGGTGTTTTAAATAGTGCTGAGCTGTATGATTCACCAAGAGGTACTTGGACAACTACTGGCAATATGAATAATGCACGAGGTGATCATACAGCATCTGCATTATCAAATGGAAAAATATTAGTTACTGGTGGAGTAGGCAGTAGTGGTATTGGTTTAAATAGTGCTGAGCTGTATGATCCAATAACAAATACTTGGACTACTACTAGCAACATGAATAATGCACGACAATATCACACAGCATCTGTATTATCAAATGGAAAAGTATTAGTTACTGGTGGATTATTTATTACTAGTTATTTAAATAATGCTGAATTATATGATCCATCAACAGGCACTTGGACAACTACTGGTAATATGACTAATGCACGAGGCGGTCACACAGCATCTGTATTATCAAATGGAATAGTATTAGTTGCTGGTGGATATAGCAATAGTGGTTTTTTAAATAGTGCTGAATTGTATGATCCATCAGCAGGTACCTGGACAACAACTACTAACATGACTAATGCACGAGGTATTCACACAGTATCTGTGTTATCAAATGGAAAAGTATTAGTCACTGGTGGGCGAAATTATAATGCTTTAGATAGTACTGAGTTGTACGATCCATCAACAGGTACTTGGACAACTACTAGTAACATGACTAATGCTCGAGAATATCATGCAGCATCTGTATTATCAAATGGAAAAGTATTAGTTACTGGTGGAGCTGGGAAGACTGCTAATTTAAATAGTGCAGAATTATATTAATTATTTCAAACAAATCAACTTTCACTTATCTTATTTTTTTCTGTGCAAGTAATGCAAATTCTGAATAAAACTTTAGTTAGAAGAATTTTCATTTTATGACGTCCGCGAACTGTTTTCTTTCATATTTTTACTGAGTTATCACACACTTTAATATCCCTTCCCAAATAAAAAAATACATCTTTTTTTCTACTCTTATAGACTAGTTTATTAGGATCAACAAAAGGTTCAACTGACACATATGTATTTATATCAAGAGAGAAAGTCATTTCATAAAAATCAAAATACTAATCGAAATTTTCTAATCTTCATTAAAATAAATCTTATAAATGAACAAACAATATCTGCAGTTATCGTTAATATAAGTATAAATAGTTAAATAAATATAGAATTGTTTGAATTGATAAAAAAAAGTTAACAGATAAAGCTGTTTTACTTATACTCAATTAATTAATTCAATTTTTAATTTTGAAAAATTTCACTTTCCATTAATTACGAGAGAATCAAAGATTTTTCTTTGTAATGATCAAAAAGTTGTATATGAGAACTATGCAGAAAGAGAGAAAACAATTACATATTTATATTTTATGCATGAGTATAATTTATAATCAACATAGAAATATTTTTTCTTTTCTTGTTATAAACTATTCCATGTGTCACAATTAATATTACTTTTTGTTTTAATCAATGACGGTAACGATGAAATGATTATAAAGAATTTAATTCATTCGGCATCCGATTGAAGTTATATGGTGAACACGAAATCAACATATATTCATGAAAACAATAATAAACAATTACATATGAATGATAGTTTTGAGATATTATAAAAATATTTTCTGTAATTATCACAAACGCCTCTTTCTGTTTTGTTAGTGAAGACAAAAAATAGAAACATACGGTTTTATTAAATAAATGCTTTTTATTCATAGTTGACTGAAAAAAAATATAATGTCAACGATTTTCTCTCTTCTATTTGGTGTCAGTAATTATAAAAGTGAACAAGTGAAAAGAAACCAACGATCAGGAAAAAGAATAAAATATTGTAAATTGGAATCAATGGCAACAGAAATTAATATCTCATCATCAGATACACACTATGTTAATTGTCTTAGTTGAAGTATGTATATCACAGATTGTGAAAATATTTTAGAATTCCAGTTGGTAATAAAAAACAACGATTATGTATGATTAGTCTGATCTTATTAATGATTGCAGTAGCTGTAGTTCCATCAATGATTGTTTTAACAGTAAAAAACAGGTATAATAACTGAAACTATAATGAATGTAACTGTATCAACTGACATAACACCATTAATTACAAAAGAAAATAATCCAATAAGATCAGTTACAAAACCAATTGGTAGGAAAGTTTTCTATTCTACTTTAGTGTAAATTTTCTTTCTTTTTTGTAATCTTATATAGTGTTACAAATATTTTGACGAACAAACGAAGTCTTCTATGCTATATGGAATACAACTGCAGGTAATGATCGTTCACTATCTTTACCCGGCCAAAACACAGGTACATATTGGCCTGGTGAACCACCTCAAACTGCATTAGATGGTAATTTAAATACCGAATATTCCGATCATGAGATTCGTAATGGATGTAGTTCACTACAAGATGAGTGCGGAATAAAAACTGGTTTCTATAGAACATTCAAAAGTAAACCGTTCATTCTCGTGCAGTTTCGTATGGCTACATTCCAAAAATTCTCCACCTCGAGATCCAAACACAATACCAATTGAATGTAGCAACAATAAAGAATCGGATTTAGTTTTTGGAACAAGTTGGACTAAGATTTATGATGGTGATGCAGGTCTCGCGAAAAATCCAGGAAGACGAGCGTATGGTGGTACACAAACAATATCCAATAATTCGTTGTCGTTTACAAGCTATCGTATTCTCATTACTTCAAAAAGAGGAAAACATAATTGTGTCTCTTATTCAGAATTTGAGATGATAGGACGATTTCCTGATTAATTTGTTTAAAAAATATTGAACTGGCTAACAGTGCATATTAATTATCAAAGGGTGTCTCTATTTTCTATTTGCTTATTTTCTGAATCACTTTTTGAATGTAATTGTGTTCATATCTAAATATCTGGTCAAGATGTACTTGTGGTGTGGTTTGTAATCCAATGAATGTCCCTCTTTTCCTTATACTGACTCTAAATCGTCTGATTATTATGAATAAAATAAAATGCAAATCAAATAATTTATTATAACAGATGAATTGACATTTTCATACGAATATTTTTTTCTGCATAATTCATAAAAGAAAAAGAAAACAATTTTTTTTATGTTTATGATATAGATATAAGAGTAACAAATCAGTCCCTGTTCAAACTGAATCTCTTTGATAGAACTCCGTTAGTTCTATTTAGAAATAGCAACATACGCGAAAACAACATACTATAAACAAGTTTCATAAAAAATGAAGATGGTTTGTAATAGTATTATTTTGTTGCATTGATACCTAACACTTGTGCAACAGACAAAGTAGATCTGTGTACAGTTTTGTCTTCATATTTCAACGATACTTCTCTATAGATATTCTGCACTAATCACATTCATTTTTCTGAAATTATTAGAATGAATTAATTTACGAATAAAATAATTACTGATCACAAAGAGATATTAAATAAAAATTGTCTTATTATTGATTCTCTTTCATTAAAATACGTATCCGTGTGAAAATAAGGTGGATTAAATGTAAACATCTTCATTCTCATTCATTCGTATATCTGATATGATTATGGATCGTCTTTTAGATTATTTGTTGCTGTTATTTATAGTTCTATTCATCTATATCATCCATGAACTTATTTTGTAGTCGTTTTGTGGGCGAAATGTTTCAATAGTGATACATTCTAAATCCGACGAATACTTTTAAAACAATGAAATATTATGAAAAACAACACTATAAAACTAAGAGAATATTTGAAAGGATAATTAAAGTTATTGTATCCGTTATAACTTTTTGTCAATCATAATAAATTAATATATAAGAACAGAAAAAATGATATTTATTTTTATATGGGATGGAATAGTAAAGTGCGTGATAAACCAGTAAAAACATAGAAGGAAATGGTTCAGGAAAGTTATAAGATGAGCATTCTTCTAGCTAAAATAATACTTAGAATTTGAGTTAATTGTAAGAGAAAGAGTAAGACAACTGAAAGTTAATTTGTGTGAAATAATTAATATAATTCAGCACTATTTAAAACACCAGGGTTACTATTGTATCCACCAGCAATCAATACTTTTCCATTTGATAATACAGATGCTGTGTGAGAATATCGGGCATAAGTCATGTTACCAGTAGTTGTCCAAGTACTTGTCGATGGATCATATAGCTCAGCACTATTTAGATAACCATGATTAGCAACGTTACCAAAGTATCCACCAGTCACTAATACTTTTCCATTGGATAATATAGATGCTGTGTGCCAATATCGTGCATTATTCATGTTATTAATAGTTGTCCAAGTGCCTGTTAATGAATCGTACAGCTCAGCAGTACTTAAGTAACCACCATTCCATCCACCAGTAACTAATACTTTTCCATTTGATAATACAGATGCTGTATGAGAACTCCGTGCATTAGTCATACTATTAGTAGTTGTCCAAGCACCTGTTGATGGATCATACAGCTCAGCACTATTTAAATAACCATTACCGTAGAATCCACCAGTAACTAATACTTTTCCATTTGATAATATAGATGCTGTGTGACTAAATCGTGCATTTGTCATGCTACCAGTACTTGTCCAAGTACTTGTTGATGGATCATATAATTCAGCACTATTTAAATAACCGTTATTATTTTGTCCACCAGTAATTAACACTTTTCCATTTGATAATATAGATACTTTGTGACCATATCGTGTATTAACCATGTTACCAGTAGTTGTCCAAGTACTTGTTGATGGATCATACAGCTCAGCACTATTTAAATAAGCATTACCATTGTATCCACCAGTAACTAACACTTTTCCATTTGATAATATAGATGCTGTGTGAAAATACCGTGCATTAGTCATACTATTAGTAGTTGTCCAAGTGCCTGCTAATAGATTATACAGCTCAGCACTATTTAAAGTACCACTAGAACCATTTCCACCAGTAACGAATACTTTCCCGTTTGATAATACAGATGCTGTATGAAAATATCGTGCATTAGTCATATTGCCAGTAGAAAACCATCCTAGAAGTTACATTCTTATATATTTAGATAATACGATATTATATAATCAAACGATCAACATTTATTCTTCCTGTGAAGTATTTTTTATTCTTTATTAGTTCACACAAATTCTATTATTTAGTTATTCTCAACTCTATTCTCAGTGATGCTTTATATCTTATCAAATGTTTTACTTAAATTAAATAGCACAACAATCATTTTTCATCAATTCCCTACTCATATCTTCTTATGTAATGAACACTCATAAAAAAATATAAGCATGTACAAATTTTCCAGACATGAAATAAAAGATTAGTCTAAAGATGAAGACAGTATTTAATGTCTGATTATATAGTTTACTCGATGATCTCATCAATCAAGACAACATAGATGAGATTATTATTGATCATAGAATGATAATCTCAGATCTCTATTAAAACTGATTCACCGTCATAGATAATTTGTTTCTAAATTTGATCTCAGATGACTCTTCTACTTTACATTAAATATAGTATTAATGACCAATAATGTTTCTTAAGTTACACCAAACATAACTATAAATTAATATTAGTAGAACAGCAACAGCAATAGAAAAGAGGGCTACGTGAGTACGAGTACAAAATGTGCTCAGATTTATACAATTTTTTGAGAATTGATTGATAAGAATATATGTACTGAAATAAAATCATGTGTTGATTTACAAACCTTAAATTTGGTGAAGTACATAGTCATGTACTCCCATATATGTATTGATACTATGGTATGTACTCTGTCAAAAACCTTGGAATTGGTGAAGTACATGGAGTACATAATTATATACTGCACTAATTCTGAGGGCGTGAGTACTGATTGTCTCTCTACATCGCAAGCACACACACACACACCCAAACTATTCTATAGTAGGTATGATGTATGACTTTCGATTATGCATGATTAAACTATTTTATGTCATTATTCGAATAAAATATTTAAGATTGAAAAAGAAAAACTAACTCTAACAATAATTTCTCTTTTATGAATATTTTGAAATAAGAGACTAAGTAATTTGGGTGGCGAGACGTTCACCAATAAGACTGTAGCCAACATAACATTCGCCAATGGTGAAAGTACAGTGGATTTTGCCATTTGTCACGAAAAAATATTAATAAAGGATATATATCAGAGCTCACATAAATGCTATTATTATAGGCATATGATAGCTTACACTCCTCAATGTAGCTAAGAAAAAGTTTTTAGTGTACATCTAATTCACAGTGAAATTGGCAAAAGTCTACTGTACTGTCGCCAATTGACAAAATTCCAGCAGATGTATGGACGAAAATCGTATTGACGAAATTCTTAGAGTCCATTAGTTTTAACAAAATCATACCGCTTGTATTTGTTGATGATGATAATGATGCTGTTATTGTTGATGATAATGCTGTTGTTGTTGATGTTGATGATGATGATGATGCTGCTGTTGTTGATGATGATAATGATGCTGTTGTTGCTGATGTTGATATTTCCAAGGTTGATTTGTTTTCACTTTCAGTTTTCTTCAATAGAATAGCAGTTGTTACAACAACTGTAATTACAACAATGCAAATAACAGAAGATATTATGCAAATTAATCTTCGCTTTCCACAATGTTCGTATCTAGAATAATGGATTTTTTTTGATGATTTATTTTCATTCACAATATATACATACAATCTTCTTAATGGTGTTGTACTAGAGTTAGTTACTGCCGACTAAAATATTCAAATATAAAATAAAATAGTTTTCTTTCTATTTAATACATTACTTCATATAGTCCAGCTCTGTTACCCATGTTTGCAGTTGTTGTTCTAGTCAAACTTGAATATTTTTATAATCTAAAAACGACAAAAAGAACTCTTTTGCCTTCACAGATTGTTGATGAGTATTGATATAAGTATAGAAAAAGATAAATTAAGTCATTGAATATTTTTTTAAATATTTATGAGACTTGATGTTATATTAATTCATCAATTTAAATTAAAATAAAAAACAATATTAAAAACAAGTTTTGATTCATTCTTATTCGAGACAACGAAATCTAACTTCAAAATGATATATACTCCTTACTTCTCGTCAATTACATAGAAATTATTTTACATCCCAATATGTTGTGCTTAACATTTTCAGCAGGATTCATTTTTTGGAACACTTTTCCAGATGTCCATTTTGATGAATACTTTACTTCTAAAAACAGTGTATTCAATAACGTCTTCATAATTTTCTTTCGATTATTTACCGTTCTCTTCTTTGTATTGTTACATAATGAATTATTTTTGCAATCATTACTTAACCATCTCATCAATTCAAACAAAACAGGTGAGATAACTGCTGATGACAGAAAATTAATCTTGGATTCTCTATCAAAACTGATCCACCTTCACATATATTCTGTTACTAAATTTGATCTCAGATGATTCATTTGTTTTACAATAAGTATATAACATTAATGGTCAATAATGTTCCTTAAGCTACACCGAATATAACTATAAATCAATACTATTAGAACAACAACAGCAACAGAAAACGCTGTTAGAGCAATCCCTAGCGGAATTGAACTGTGAAGCATGATCTAATTGTTGTTTCTACCTTCAAAAAGATAGTTTAATTGTATCATTGTGATACGGTTTTTACCTTGTCCTCTGGCATAAACGATAGGAATAGTAGACAGAAATAATTTACATATTATGAACTCACTTGATAAACATTTTAACAATTGTTACAAAATTTAAGAGAAAATGGCTTAGTATAAAAAAAATTACCAGCGTATCTATCTTCCATAAACAATATGAGTTCAATGGTCATATCTATGACACTCTGTCGGTCACATCTGTGGGTGTGGGTAGCGCGTGCGAATTTCTGTCCCTAAACACTTCAACACTCCTTTTAGGTTGTGTTTCACAATATCCTTTATTCAACAAAGAATTAATAATAGCAAGGATTATCAAGTTTCTAGAGAAAATTATTTGAAAATTTTATGAACTAGTGTACTCGTATAGATCTAAATTTAATATGCCTGTAATAAATCTCATCACATGGAACTGATTTTCACACGAAATAGAACTCATTATAAATCTAGAAGAATGAGATAGATATCAACCAGGATTCCTTGTAAAAGTAGTAGTCTATTTTATTGTTGTTGCAGATTTCAATCCAAACAAACAAAAAACATAGGTAAAACTGAATTTCAAGTCTTTACAAATCTAGTTCAGATAAATGGTTTGTTGATTACTTACTACCGGTTGTACTAGATTGACTAGTTGCATTGTTGAAGTGAACTGAAAAGCAAAACAAGAAAAAAAGCTATGAGCTATAGTCAGTGGCAACGATATTGCATAGTTTACCTGTTGATGTTAATGTTGTTGTCGATATTTTAGTGATAGTCATACTCTTTTGAGTTGTTGTAACTGAATCAAAAGAAATAAGTCAGCCACAAAATAAACACATTTGAAACAGAAAATATAATGAAATCACACTTACTTTTTGTTGTAGATTTAGTTGTGCTTGTTGTATGTACTATTAAAACATAGAAATAATTTAGTCTAGATCAAGTAATTACTTTCGTTCTAATCAATTTCAGATTTTCAAGACAAAATGTCTTACCTGTAGTTGTTGTTCGTAATGTTGTAGTTGTAGCTGTTTTAAGAAGAAAAAACAAATAAAACTAAAATAATTATTAGAAATCGTTTTTACTTGTGACAGTTTTTGGTGGACAAATTTGTTTATTAGCCATAGCTAATAGAAAGCATATTGGTTGACCACATCGTGCACTATTCACACAGATTGTACTCTCGATTGAACAAGTTACATTATCCATATTACATCGTACAAAACTTGAGCAGGAGACAGTACTTACAGCACATATTCCTATACTCGTATTGGATGTTAATGAAAAACAATCGCAGTCAAGATTTGATGAACATGATATTCTTTGAGAGTTACATGCAGTATAATTACATGTTGAGGGTGTCGTTGAGTTAACTAAGAAATAAATAAGACGAAAATAGAGAAAAATAATAGTCATTACTATTAATTACTTTGTTGTTGTTGTTCTGATGTGTTTCTATTGTTGAAGAAGATAAGAAAAAATATGTAACATGTAGAACTTGATAATTAATACTTACACTAAAAATAACACATAGAATAAAAACATAAAGCTTGAACTCAAAGTTTTTGCCATTGTGAGATACAATAGTATGAGTTGTTAAGTAAAGATAATTCTTCCTCTATTGCTTTTCGTTCTGTTTGTTATATAAGTGTTGTGAAATAGACGTACGAGAGCCACCGATTTTATAGTAAAAAATAAAATAATTCTTTTCTTATTTTTTTAAAAGTCATAAAATACACTTTCTTTTGGTATATATACAGTCATCGACTGAAATTGCAGGTGTGTCTGTGTAGACAAAAAAATGATTTAAAAACAACAACTTTACTAAATTATGTATTCGATGGATAAAAAAAGGAGAGAAAAGGACAACAAGCAAGCCATACTACTTCCTTTCTGATCAAATAAAAACATTGATTCTGGCAGTTATTTTTAATAAAAAGCCTTGGGTAAAAAGAAAACTGTAAAGCTCGAAATTGCGACGCGCACAACTGTAGGAGAATGATCGGAGCTGTGTCGCATTTGCGCTAAAATGATTGTAGCTGCGGTGCATTTGCGACGAAGTAATCGCATTGGCGCGTAATCATATGTCGACACCATCCGGGATGTGGGTGTGGGTGTGGGTGTGGGTGTGATTGTGGTTATGAGAAGAGGTACTAACGCCCACACCCACCCTTAAGATTTTTCCAATGAGAATATCTTAATAATTTATGAGTTCAAACATAATCAAATACTTCTCGAGGAGTAGCTAATCCTAAGATATATTTATAATGCTTTTTATTTGAAACTAGTTTTTGTGCTTGAAAACAATATTCAGTAGTCGGTCTAAGGTATTTATCTAGTTGAATTGGAGCCGAATAAAAATTACAAAATTCCCAATATACCTCATAGTGAGAATAAAAATGAATAGGTGTATTCGCTATATTCTTTCTTTTATTAAAGTCCTGTTTTATAATATATAAAGCTTTGTTTCTTTCGATTTTTTCCCTGTATTGTAAATATATAAAGAAGGATACGAATGTTTTTTTTTCATGACGATAGAAGCAATAAACATTTTTTTCTTTCTATGATTTTTAAGAGTCATAGTATTTGAAATATATACGAAATTCTCGAATAACTAGCAAAATTTTTGTTGAAAAAAAAATATATATGTATTAGTTTTGTCTACACATACTTGATCGTTAGTTAAGTAAGATTTTGGCATAATCCAATAATGAAGATTTTACATCATTTACAACTGTATCCCCAGATAAAGTAAATAAGATCTTGTACATAATTTATTTATTACTAACCGAGAAAGCGTATCAAACTAAGAAAGAATTTGTTAAATATGTTAAAAAGAGAATCAGTCAACGCATTTTATGAAATTATAATTTTTAATTTTCCCGTTTTGTCAAGCTCTCTAAATATTTTTAAAAAAATTCGATACTAAGAAAAATATATCAATTATAATCATTGACATTTTGTATCGGTGTAATCAACATTCACGCATTTAAAATAATCAACCACATGTATTCACACCTACAAATGAGTTATATTTCATTTTCACTTTATCCTATAACATTATCGGTTACATTAGACTTCTTCTCAAGTTGTTATATCAAATTAAAAGAATAACTATTTGATCCTGATAATATAGATTAAAAAGCAGGCAAAGATCTCCAAGTTAGTTGTTAATCTTAACAAATAGATATTGATTCAATGTTATCGTTATATTAAATTCATTTTATTTTACAAAAACACAAAGAAAAAAAGAAAAGAATTTACAAAATATTCATTTCAAATATTCAACATTTTTAATTAATATAATGTTGATGAATCGAAGCTGGAATACCAGTGATAGGTTGATAATAGTTATTACCTAGTGGAGTAAAATCAACTTCACGTTCAACATTAACACGTCCTGTATATGGATTTCTATAAAGTTCAACATCTTGTGAATAAATTCCATAACCATAATTACCATAAGTTATAGTTCGATAATCTGTATTCCAAGTATTCATTGGACTAATAGTAGCAATTGGTTGAGCAAACATTTTAATAATAATAGTAAAGTATAATAAATTTATATTGGTATGAATGTATGAAAATGAGAGAGAAACTTGTGAGTATTTATACTATATGATAATACGCACCTGTATAATGGTAATACAAATAAGAACGTCATCACTATACGTCATCAATGATGTCGTATTTATGTTGTACTCCCATCAATGATAAAAATAAATGTTCTAAAGTGTGATTGAGTCGATGAAGAATATTCGTGAATATCCTTGAAAATTATTTTATTTTCAATACATTTATTCTAATAATGTGTTTTGATAATTCTTATGTTGTTTCAACTGTAAATCGATTAGAATTTAACGATTAATATCTTCAAAGTGTTTCGACTTTCTTAGAAAAATAGTTTCAACACACTTGGAAGGATTTCTAAGATTTTGTTTTGTACAATTAAGTCTTTCATGATTAATTTTTATTTTTGAATTCATTTAAAGTGAATCTTGCTCATGAAATTGTGGAATAGCATCTTGTATAATTTCATTTGAAAATATTCAGCCGTAATTCTATTGTTTATTATTCGTAGAATGAAAGTAATTTCATAAAGTTAAAATTAAATATTTGTATCACAAATTTGATCATTTATTAAATATTAAAAGATTGATTCTATTATATATTTCGGAGCCGATATTTAAGATGCTCGATAGTCTTACACTTAACTGAGAATTTCTCTTATTTACGTAAATAATTTTATGGAAAATCGTAAACCATCTTTGAACATAAAAACAAATTTTTGTTTCGTTTCACTTTCAAAACAAAAATAATACAGTTTTAGAGTATATTCACGAATACTCTTTATCGACTCAATCACACTTAACAACATAGCTATGACATCATTGATGACGTACAGTGATGACGCTCTTATTTATATTATTATCATTATACAGGTGTGTATTATCATATAGTATAAATACTCACAAGTTTCTTTCTCATTTTCATACATTCATATACCAATATAAATTTATTATACTTTACTATTATTATTAAAATGTTTGCTCAACCAATTGCCGCTATTAGTCCAATGAATACTTGGAATACAGATTATCGAACTATAACTTATGGTAATTATGGTTATGGAATCTATACACAAGATGTTGAATTGTATCGAAATCCATATACAGGACGTGTTAATGTTGAACGTGAAGTTGATTTTACTCCAATAGGTAATAATTATTATCAACCAATAACTGGTATTCCAGCTTCTATTCATCAACATTATATTAATTAGAAAAGCTGAATACCTGAAATGAATATTTTGTAAATTCTTTTCTGTTTTTTCTTTGTATTTTTTTGTAAAATAAAATGAGAAATACAAATAAAGCACTGATCGTGTATGACAGTATTCTATATGTTTGATAGTCTGTTGTCATTGATCTTGAAATTCAACAATCCTACATAAATATTAGACATTTGTCTAGTGAAATGAATCATAGAGTTATATTGTGCTTAGGACAATTGTACTCTATCTACTTGATGTAAATATATAATTATTAATAAAAAATAAATATGCTAAATAACGTCAATATTTGTGTTATACAAAGTAAAGTGAAAAATTTTCATTTTTAGAACACAGAAATGGAGTACATATAAATAAGTATTGAGAGAAAATATAACATCAATACAGAAGAAGGATTTAAAATTACTGCTAAAATTCAACTATACAATAACAATCATAATATGAAAAAATCAAACTCGTCTCTTATACATAGCTAGATTGAACTTAGTAACACGTGGAAAATAAACAAAACAATTGTTGTTAGTTTGATGCACATGTGCTTAGTATACTGAATTGTAACCGATTTGTATCAAAAATGATTATTCGACTTTTGTTTCAATCATTATCATAATGAAGAACTTTTTCTTAATTATAAAACAATCTAAAGCTTTTATAAGAATACTATACTTATTATTGCTTAAAAATAGAAGATACACAAATTTTATTAGTTATTTGCAGTGAGGTTTAATATATTCGTTAATCATATTTATATGTATAGACAAAATAATATACATCACAACTATTATTTGTATAAATTCTTTCATTCAGTAACTAGGATGAAAAAAAAACTTTTCCTTCTCTTTGGAAATTACTTAACAATAAGATGTATGTAGATTTAATCTATAGAACATGACATACTGTTTACATGTTCGATTAAAGATATACATCCAATATTAAATTCGATTATATTTCGTTCACAAGAATATCTAAAATACGTTGTTTTAAATCACGAAAACATGGTCGCATTGTAACGCTATTTGTTAAACAAGGAAGAATAATATGTGTATATGTTTCATCTGAACCACAATGACGTGGTTTTGGAAGATATCGACTAAGAATTTCCGATGGATTTTCTAAAACAATTGGTAAAGCATCATTAGTCATATTACCAAATGGTCGTTCACCTAACGAATAAATTTCCCAAAGAGTTATACCCTATTATATATAAAATATCAAATGATATTAATTTTGAATAAAATTCTTCTTACATAACTCCAAACATCTGAACGAAAGAATCAATTCCAGTTAAACTAAAATATTTCATTTTAATTTGATATATTTATAAGAAAATAGTTTACTAAGGTACACCAACATCAGCAACTTTAAGTGTATCATCTTCGTCAATCAAACAATTTCTTGTTGCTAAATTTTGATGGATAATATGTCGTTCTTCTAAATATAACATTGCTTCATATATTTGTCTTCCAAAATAATTTAATTGCTTTGATACATAATATGAATTTGATTTTAAAAATATGTCTCGATGTTTTTTCAAAATAATCTAATAATGAACCATTTCTCATAAAATCTGTTATCCAACTTGATTGTTGGCTTTCAAAAAATGTTACACCAATTATACGTCAAAGATTTGTATGTCTTAAGCGTATCATTACACTTGCTTGTTGACGTATTACGTACATATATTCATCATCATCATCATATATAGAACTTCTATTAGGATTTTCATCTTGAATATTTAATGTTTTTAATGCAACATCATAAGTGCCTTTGTATAAAGCACGATGCACAGTACCAAAAGTACCCTTACCAATTTCACGAACATACTATAGAGAAAATTAAAATCATTTCCTTTCTATCGATTTAGTAACTGTCAATATGAGGTTAACAAAGTTCGGAATTTTGATCTGTAAATTACTTACTTTTAAATCTTTTGAATCAATAAAATCAAGTTGAGAATTATATGGAATTTTCTTTCTTTTCAATTTTGAAGAAGATATATGATCGAAATTTGTTGTCGAATCTGAGTGAACCCTGCTTGAATTTTGCGATGATGATGCTTTATTTCTATGTGTTTGTTTTTTGTGATTATTTAATAATTGTTGATCTGTAAAAACAAGCGTTGCACTAGATAAATCTCCAGTTGATTGACTTTTTCTTATATTAAGTGCTTCTTTTTGAATATTTGGATCATAACGATATTTTTTTGTTGCTAAATGATTATGTGATTTTTCTTCCTCTAAAGGTACTTCAACAGCTGTTGAAGAAAAAATCTCATTAAAATTTTGAATCTCTTGATTAGCAATACGGGGAATATTATCACGTGTAAGAGCTGTTCGATGATGTTGTCTTGATATTTTCGTTCCCATTAATGATTCAATTCTATTCAAAATAATGTATAATAAATAGTAAAAACGGAAGAAAATCAAATATTTTTCATTAATGAAAAGTTGAATGTGTGACTGATTTATATTATATACACGTTTTTATCGGTGTAACGATCAAACTCGAATATTACTTTTGTAAATATAAAAATGCTTACAGGTAAAAAATTTCTTTCTTCATGATTTATTTTTATCTAGATTTATTTAGATAAATGTCTTATTGTAAAATCCATTCGAACTAATAAGTTATTATGTCCTACAGCTCAGTCCTTTTGATAATAAATTGAAATAAAGTATTTTATAAATTCTGGAAACGTTATTCATTTATTGCTTGTCGAATTCGAGACATTAATCTCATCTAAATTTAAATTAACAAAAAAAAAGAGTAAAAATAATATTTTCTCAAAACAATTTTTCTCAACCTGATATGCAATATTATGAATTGTAAGTAAATGACATGCAGTTGTTTCTTCTGTAACAATTGTATTAAGATATGATCGTGTATAACTATCATCAATTAAACGTTGATCTTTTTTATATTGAAATATCAAAATCAAGTGCTGAACATGTAACAACATCAATTGCAAAACTATGAATTCTTTTTTAAAATAATCAATAATAAAATTAATTTGTGCAATTCAATCAACAACAAACCCAACACCCATTAAATATTCTATTGAAAGAGTAACCATACGCCAAAAATGATCTTTATCTTCACCACCAACTGCATAACCGGGACTATTACGTTTGATTATTTCTATAGAAATAAATTTAAGAATTGAATAAAAAAAAGAGTTTACCTTCAGCACTTTGTTTATCTGGACGAGAATGTGCTGCTATACATCGATCAAGTCATCTTAACGATCTTATTTATTAAATAATACATAGCAAAAATATTCTCAATTACAAATCTCCACACATCTTCTTCAACTATTGGATCGGTTAGTGTACTTGATACAACATCATCTAACTGCATAATTATATCAGCACCTTTATAGAAAAAAAACTATATTTTATTAGTTTCTATAAATACGAACAATTTGTCTTTCTTTGAAATTCACACGAGATTACTTGGATTTACTTTAGTACGTAGCATTATTAACCTTTCTTTTCATTCAAAATCGATAATGTAACAAGTTAGATTATTCAACTTTAATTCTAAAGGTAATAAAAAGTATAAAACTAAGATGCCTAATCACATTTTCTATATGTTATCTTCATTTTTTATTATACAAAAAAAAACAATAGAAAAAAAATCAAATGAATACAACCAATAAAATATTAATGATAATAGCATCTATCACATACTGTGTTATGACATGATATATCTCTTGCCATAAAAAATACTGATTCTATTTCATTTTCTTACGTACTACTAATATCGTTGAGTGTTTAAGAAGGAGTCAATATTGTGAAGAAAATCAAAAAATCATGTATTATTGGTTACAGAGTCTACTCAAAATTATCTTAATTTTATTTGTTATTGTACCAACTATTATATTGATGAACCATCTATTTGTTCGACATGGAAAATGTCCCTTATGTCCAACATCAACACAGCCAATTAAATCGATAATTTCCTCGAATGATTTATCAGATATAGAAGATGAAAAGACTGCTGTCGATGATACTTCTTTATTATGTTTAGACTTGGCGCAACGTATTGATAGTGAATGATATTATCCTCAATCACCCGTCATTTTTCCACCTGCATTTAATGATACAAAAACTTTTCGTTTTCCTTACTATCGTTATTCATATTGGAAATCATCATCTATTATTCCTCGTGCGCTAACTCAATGTGAACATACATTAGTAATGCATTTATTAAAGATAATTGATCGAATATGTCGTCATCATAAAATTACGTATTTTATGTTTGCAGGAACATTATTAGGTTCTATAAGACATCACGATATTATACCTTGGGATGATGATGTTGATATTATGGTACCCAATGACAAACGAAAAATTTTAAATAATGAATTTAAAAAAATAAATAAAAAATTAATTGGATTTGCTTTAAATAATGGTGGATCAAAAAAGGAATATGATAAACTATATTATAATATTACTCAAATTGCTGGAAAAAAGAAATGGCATTTTCCTTTTGTCGATATTTTCTTTTATGAACAAAATCAAACTCATTTATGGCGTTTATTGGATTTAAATAAATCATTTCGAACAAGATATATTTTTCCATTAACTTTAAGACCACTTGGATACTTATGGATACCAGCACCAAGAGAACCTAAACGTTTAATTGAGTTTGATCCTTTTGATAAATGTAAAACTCATCAGTGGAATCATAGAAATGAAACTGGACAAAAAGTAGTAACAGTTGAATGCAATCGTCTAAAAGATATTTATCCATTTGTTGAACCAAATAAGAAAAAGAGATGGATTGAAATTTTAAAAATTAATAATACTATTATTCATACAGTTGTTTTTACGTTATAACTTTATTATTTTATTTTACCGACAGAATGAATAACATACGTTATGTTTATTATAATATTCTTTCACATTCAATTAAATTTATTAATTAATCAAAAAATGCCAGTGACGAATAATTACTAAGATATATATCACGTCGGTAGAGAAGACAGGGATTGATGGACGCAAAGTTCTACTCCATGTCCCTCAATACTCTTTTCAAATAAAACCATTAGGTAATAACTGTTATTTTAGATACTATACATCAAATTATAGTATCAGATTGTAGAAAAATCTTGTTATTCAGGAAGATATAATAGCATAATTATAAAAAAGCTTTCTAAAATCTTATAGATTAATAAATTCGGATGGTATATATAATAGTGGATATCAGGGAAAATGCTTTATTTACACATTATATCACAAGCTGTTCTATTTCATAAATAGTTTTTAGTACTTAAAAATAGCTGTGACTTTTTTTAAACCATTTTATCATTGCAAGGATTTATATAAAAATGAGTACTTAGGAAGGGTGTGGTTGAGGTTGAATGTAAGAGAAGAGATACTCACACCCAGACCCGTCCTCAAGAAGAATATGCTGCACCATGACAAAAACAAGTAAAATATGATAAACTCGTTGAATGACATCAATAATTAATAAAAGCTACAACAGCTAAAATTAATTTAGTTAATGATTTTCATGATGTTGTTGAACGGTATCATAAAAATTTAAGAATAATTTAAATAAATTTAAAATGGAACTTGAAGCCGATTGTTCAGGGATAACAGAAACATTAGAAAAACGTTAGTATCTGTTTTCCTTTTCTATCTCTCATCAATCAATTGCTAATAGTTAGTGTTAATTAATTATCAATAATTATTAGTCATTAATTAATGTTAACTGATACTGTCTGTCAGGTTTGTGACGAACTGTTGCTAGGATATCTATCACGTCTGTAGAGAGGAGATGAGTGAATTGTAATGATATTCACTTTTTTATTGCTTATATCTGTATGTAAACAATAGAACATATAACCACATTTTATTAATTAATATTTTGAAAAGAAAATTTATATCAATCGATTATAGTTTGTTAATTTTCTAAAAATAGAACGCTTCTTTGTGTTAAACCAGAAACTATTAGCATACATATTAAAATGAACTTTTGTATAATGCCGAAGTAATAAATAATTATGATTCATTGTGTAAAAAAACAAAATAACGATGTATGTAATGTAATAAATACTTACTTACTATATGAAAAAATAATTGCAACTTTGGCGTATGTGTTTAGAATATTTATAGGTAAATAAGAATGTGTACACAAATCTGTACTATTCGTTCGTGCGCATCCTGTAGAACGAATAAAAAGTATCTATTCATATTTTTATAACACTAAATAATAAAAGAAATGAATTTTCAGGAACTTATTAATACAATTAATACATCTCCTTTATCGAATGATATTCTTCAGCAAATGACATTACTATTCAAACATAAAATGGATCGACCATTAATTATTTTAGAACACAAAATATGGCAAATACTTAATCAAAATTCTCGTGATTGATTTAATCATTCATGTTATTTAGATTTCTTTCAAACATTTGCATTATTTAATAAAAAAATCATTTTTGAACAAGAAACTATTTCTTTTGATACTAAAACATGTACACTTTCTGTAAGTGCATGTCTTAGGACAAGTTCTTCAACATATTGGTCATGATTATTTGCAAATAATACAAATTCAAAGTTTCACTATTCAATTATGGAATAAAGAATTACTTGCTTGTATAGCTCATCTCGTTGGTGGGATTCAGAGAGAGAAACAAAATGTAAAGATCTTTTTCTCAACCGAAAAAATATTGTGTGATTATATACAAGCTCTAATTCGTATAATTGAATATAAACCATATTATAGTCGTATTATGGTACAATGGCATAATGATGAAACAATTCTAATTGATTCTATATTACTTTTTTTAATAAATATTGTCAAGTTACAACATATAAGCTGATTCTTTCGTTCAATAGCACAATTACCCGATATACTTTTAACATTAGCTGAAACATCAAAATATTATCGAATCATATACGAGATTTTTTCTTTACTATGCTGGAAAAAGTATGGTGTGATCCATCAAAAAAAATAAAAGTTATTCGTAATTCTGATACCAATATAACACCTATTTAACTTAAAAAAGATAGATATTATACCTCTTAATCTATCTCCATCTTCACCATCACAAATCTTTTCATTACTTCAAGAAGATTTACTTCGTTGAATCTTGTTTTTACTCTCTCATATAACAACAGCAGCAGAAAACAAAAAAAACCCATAATATGTGCTCTCTCAATGACGCACATATTTATGTAAAGTATAGACTAATCTTATGTTGACGCAAATCATTTCTCATTCACTTCTATTAAATATTGTTAAATCAATACTGCAATCTTCATAAACCTTCTTTTCTCTTATAATCGATCTAGTTCATATTGATGTCTTTTTCAATAAATCAAAAAGAAAACATGAATATACGTCAATACTATTCAAAACGTCATTTGAATGCAAGTAAAATGGCAAATAAAAAGAATAAGAGAAAAAGTATATGTATATATAAAGATGAAGGTGAATTAATGTTATTATGTATTGAAGTAATATAATTGTAGAAGTATTTTGGTCATATCATA
>CAJNOI010000061.1:202882-249082 GCA_905250115.1 Adineta steineri | reverse complement strand
ACTCATTCTCAAATATCATCAAATAGTATATTAGATTTGTGACATTTCTTCAGTTCCATTGTTGTTTCTCTCTTTTTGTTTAGACAATGATTCAAAACTGGAAAAATTGCAAAAATATCTTGACCAACTAAAAGATGCATTACAAATATTTATTCGTACAAATGATCCTTCTCAATTATTTCGTCGAACACGAATTTTACTATCAAAATGCGATGAAAATGAATCTCCATTAAATGATGCTATTGAAAATGGTCATGCTGAATTAGCATTATCAGTAATTAAACAAACTATTAGTGCAAATCCATCGATTGGATTACTTGAAAAAGTAAATAAAAATGGTGAAAGTGTATTACTAATTGCAAGTAAATGTAATGAATGGAGATTGATTGAGATTATTTTAAGAAAACGATGTGATCTTGCTGAGCAAAAAGATGAGAATGGTAATAATATGTTACATATACTTGGAAAGTTAGCTGAAGATAAAGGTGCAGAAACAATTAAACAAGTTTTGCCAATCCTAAAGGATCAAATGAAAATGGATTTACGAAAAGAGAAAAATAAAAAAGATCAAACACCAGCTAAAGTAGCACAGTCTCATGGAAATACATCTTGCTTTGAACTTCTGACTAATGTTGCAGACAATGTGTAATATAATTGCATAAAACTGTTTTTTTCTTGTCAACTTATTCTTTTTATGATACCTATAGTTGATCTACATAAGTTTATATTTTATTTCATTTTCTTAATAAATTTATCACATAGTGTAGAAGTGTCATTCAAAAATAGTATATCGTCTAAAGCAGAATTAGCAAAACAATAGATGTGTTTAAATTATTTTCAATGTCTAGTATGAAGAACGATTTTTTTGATCTATATAGATATCGATTAATTTCATAAGTTTTTTTTCAATTTAGGTTTATTTCATTGGTAAAATAAACAGGGGTGCCATCTGGCGACTGAGAAGTAATATTTGTATAAATATTGTAGAAAACGGGCGTATGTAGTCATCATTAATATTGATTGCACACAGTAATAATAAGAACTGTGAATGACAATTATAATAAAATGATTATAGTCCAGGTTATTTATAGTAAGACTGAGCAAGATAAAAATTTTATGATATTTTTACAAGAGTACTTCGGTTACGTTTACAATGCTTCTGGCAAATACATTCTATATAAGTGTCCATCTACCAATATCTGTTATTCATTTCTAATTTGTATTATTCTGTATCATGATAAGTATTCTTCGGAAATACATATCCTAGCTACAATGGTTGTTTTTTTGTTTTTTTTTTATCGTTCTATCAATAAAAAACGTGGCAGCAAATTAGTCATAGGTAAATACAGAGAAAAAAATAAAAGAACGAAACAACTGTAGGTTGGAAAAAGCCAAGTATATTGCATCATAATAATTTGCCGTATATAAAGCTTTTATTTTTACCAAAATATTTCTTTTTTTTGTTATTATAATACAAACGACTAATACGTTGGTAATATTAACATTCTTTTCTTCTATATAATATAAAGTAATACTTTAAATTATTCGTAGCAATAGCTAGTTCACAATGAATTTGAACGATATGGATGATAATCCACCATCTCCATGGACACTATTTAATGGTTTTGGTAAATTTCATAAAAGCTATTTTTTTGTTTTCCGAATAGCGTATTTGTTTTATTTTAGTCACACCAATCATTTATTCAGAGACAGATCTTTCAACATTACATAACTTGAGTAAATAAATAAAATAAATTATTTCTAATTAATAGAATTTTTTCCCGTTTTAGACGATCAAAATAATGAATCAAATATGTTTGTTGATAATCCATGTCCCGATGTATCTGATAGAACTAAAGGTTATTTAAAATAAAAATGAATTGCATATAATATGTCTATATTATTTTTATAGGTGCTAATCAGAGTCTGTTATCTGATATAGATCAATCGAAAAGAATTGATTATTTAGCAGCATTACCAAAGTCTCACTCAACCAAAGATGATGATCAAAAAACAGAGGAAAATTCGAACGAACCCTGTGTAAGTGATTTTAAATAACAACTAAAAGGTTCGCTTGTAATATTTTAAAATTAAAATAGAATGAAAATAATACAATGAAATATACAGATGGTACTCAATTCATTCAAAATAATACATCACATATCAATCGTCATGTTCAAGACATATCTGATGGCATAGACGGTTCGTTATAAGAAAAGTTCATATTTTATAATTTATTGTATTGATAGGCTTTGATGAAGCTCTAGAAGAATTATTTGACGGGATTTCAATTAATCCTACTGATGATTCATTATTAGTATTATCACAAAATAATAACAATGATGATAATGTTAATCCATCAATAAATAATTCGAAAAATTCTTTTATTGTTAAATCATGTGTAAGTAATTTCAAATAATTGCCGAAGTATTTTCTTGTAATATTTTTAATTCACATAGGATGGGAATAATACAGTTAACTTCATCGATAGTTCAGTGATGATTGAAACACGTGGATCATTTATATTAACAGTATCACCATCTTTAAAGCAGCATGTTCGATACGAAACAGAATTGGAACAAATACTTCGATACATAAATGTACCAAATCAGGAATCAATTACTATAAAAGTAAATCATTTTTTATTTCTTAATAATTTCTACTTCGAATATACAACATAGATGTCTGATGTTCGAAATCAATTCAGACCTGAAATATCATATTGGTTGCGTATAACACGTACAACAATTCCATATGGTAACAATAAAATTATGTTTCTTCATCCATATCCAATATGGTTAAATAATAAATATGCTAAAGTTTATAATGGTTCATTATTAATTCCAGTAACAGAATTAACTATTAGGTACATATTCTTTTAAACAATAGTTAATAGAATATTTAAAAGGTTCTTTTTTCTATAGAATTGAGAATTTAGTTATGGTCCGATTACAACAGGGATTATTAAAAGAAATTCAAAAATTTGCGATTTATGACTCACAAAAATTTGATTTTAATGGTAAGTTATAGAAATAACTTTTTCTACTTATTCCATTTATATTTAGTTCAAGATATTTATTTACCCAATACAAAAAAAGCGAAGTTTTTAATAGATGAATATAAACTTCGATATTCAATTTTTCATTTTCAAATTTTTGTTGTTGATGAATATAATCAAGCATATCCAACTGATTTAAAATGTCAAACTGATTCAATATATGAATATGATCGTAAGTTTGTAATTAATTATTTCAAATATATATATATACTTGTTTTTATTTATATTAGCTAAAGAAATTGAAACATTGTCGCCGATGATCGGTAATATTAAGAAAAAAACAGTTAAACGTAAATCAATTGGACAAAGAAAGAAATCTAAAGTCGTAAGTTTTTTTTCAGACATGATTGATAAATATAATTCGTCTTCATCTTTTCTTAATTAAGGCATCTAAAACAGATATGACTGACAACGATGGTCGAGCCTGAATGGCCTTATCCGCTCATTAAAGTTTATAAACTTTAATGAAATATTAAGAATGTACTTTTTAAATATTTAATATTGCTTTTAATATATTTTATTCAAATTAAATCAGAAAATTATTTTATCAATAAATGTAAACGAGATGAAGATCAGCTTTTATTGACTATTATAATCATAGACGATGGAGTAAAGAGAATATATAAATTTCTCACGATTAGAGAACTCTTCTATACTAGATTATCAAACACTTATGTAGTTCTAATAAATACTATCACGATTTTAAATCTATAGGAACGAAAAGTTGCTCAATAAAATTTTTATTGTACTATGCAGTAAATAGATTGTAATTTGTATATAAAATCGAAGAAATGAAAAATGACTAAATTTCGTATATCTATCTTTTATTCAACAAAACTATCGATAATAGTACTGAAATAGATTAATAGAA
This sequence comes from Adineta steineri, assembly GCA_905250115.1. Classification (NCBI taxonomy): domain Eukaryota; kingdom Metazoa; phylum Rotifera; class Eurotatoria; order Adinetida; family Adinetidae; genus Adineta; species Adineta steineri. The sequence goes on along the minus strand of CAJNOI010000061.1, from coordinate 245,153 downwards.
TATCATTGAATCTTGTAATTCTATTGAAAATTCATCTATTTTTTGTATAATGCTACATTGATTTTTTTTATGGATTATATGTTTAATATTTAAAACTAAATAAATAATAAACTTAAATATTTAATTGGAAAGCTAAGAGTAGAGGTTCATTTTTTAAAATTATACCGCCATCGGACCTCAGTTATGAGATAACATACAGTATGAAAGTAATTAAAAAAATATGTCTACATTGTCTGTCATTATATATTTATTTCCATATCAATTGTACATATTTTATATATATAAGGTTATTATCTAAATATTTTTAAAATGAAATAAAAGACATTATGACAAATTACGTTAGATTTGAAGAAAATTGTATATAAACTTGTGATTATATTCGATTCTAACATCTTTAGTTAAGTTGTATGCTATGTGATACTAGAATAAATAATTCAGACAGTTCATATGAATAATTTAAAAATAAAGTCTTAAGTGTACTTATCAATTGATATTTTGTAAGTGGTCTACGTATTTCAGACGAGAAACGAGACATGAAAAATAAAAATAATTAATCCGTGATTTTTACCTTGAAATTTTGAATTTCGATTTTCCAAGAAAAAGTCTGGTATGCAAAATGTTTTAATATTCATCTTTTTGATTGTTGTTTTAATAATAAAAAGTGCAAGTGTAAAAGAGAAAGAAGACAAACATTTTTTTTTATCGTAAAATTTATATGGTTACTTATAAAAATACAATCATTTTATTAATACAATTTCAAATTAAAAGGGAGAGAAGAGAGAGTTTTACTGGAAGAAAAAGAAAAACATTGACGAATGTTTAATCAGTATATATTATAAATAGATGCGACAAACTATGCCCCTCGTGTTACAGTTTCATAGCCAATTCTTCATTCAAAAATCAGTAAGTAATGCGCACAGGTATCTATATACTACGAGTAGTCTATGGAAAAAAGAATTATTCTGTAATTTAATATATTATATAGCATGATTGTTTTTATTAAGAATTAAGAGAAAATACCAATACGATTGGAAATAAATTTATTCTAAAATGCATTATTCATCATTAATATGATGCATTTTCTAAAGTGAAGATAAGATATCTCCTGTATAGACTACTCTGATATGATAAATGTATTTTTACAAAAGCGTTAGATGCTAAAAGTACACCTACAAATATAACCATTTTTATACTTTTCTCGACGTACTTACAAACTATCATGTGAAACAATAAACGAAGCCTTGTTATCATTATCAGTTAAGAACAGAACAGAAAAAAAGGCAAAAACATCGTGGTTTTTTCCTTTCGTTACACTGAGTCAATAGTATTAGTAATTGTAAAACTCCCTTGGTTAGCAGAGAAAAGTCCCAAACTCTTTCCTTACTTCAACTATAGTATTTATAGAATGATTCAAACCATTAATGATGCTATTCAAATTCAATACTCAAACATGGCAAATGCAATGCCACCACTACGTATAATTGCGCAACCAAAAAAATCATATCGAGAACGATATGGATGTGAAATAAATCGTCAACAAAGTCGAGCTCAACGTTTTATTCGTGCTGCAGATAATGACTATAAATTTGAATATCCGACCATTGAGGTAAAATAAAGATAACAACTTCTTTTTTTTCTTTTCATTAATTTTATTTCTTATATAGATACCACAAGAATGGAAAGATACACTTCGACAAGATTTTTATATTCGATTAACGTTGAGTACTATTCCGACTGAATCAGAACCTATTCGATATATACATCCTTATCCTATTAATACAGAAGATACTACTGTTATAAGAGATATATCAACAAATTCATTATATTTTCGTGTTTCAGAAAATGAATTTCGACTTGGACGAAAAACGTAAGAGAATATTTAAAATAAACTTTCTTTATTAAAATTAATTATTCTTTAGTTTTCAATTTACTTTAGAAAAATTAACACAGTATATGTTACGAGATCTTTCATCGTTAAAACCTTTAATTTTTGGTAAGAAATTAAATATGAACAATTATTCGAAATTTATTGTCTTTTTTTATATTTCGAAGAAGGAGAAAATAATCAATGTACAAGACATGCTACAGATTTAAGAAGTGCAGTTAAAAGATATCGATTAGAACAATCACAATTATTATTTTCCATAGCTACCTTCAAAAGTTCTACTGAACCACCAATAATATACAGGGTTTCGAATGTATTTTCAAATGAAATGATTGGTAGAATAGGAGTAACAACTGATGATAGTGTTGGTTTTAGATGTTCACCTTTACGAGGAGATTGGCAAGGTCATGATGAAATATTGATGGTTATTCCAAAAATTGACAAAAGAAAACGTAATTATACCATAAATTTTTACTCATTGTTCCTTTGAAGATAGATCATAGTGAGAATTAATCTCATATAACTAATTTTCATGATCTATACAACATAGAACATATTCAATACTGTATATGAATATTTGTGATAGTTGATTAAGGATAGAATAATACTTGCATTATTATAAAGATCTCTAGGTCTGAGTCTCGGTTTTGAATAGAATATATATTAATTCGTACAACTTGATGAATTGATTCTTATGTTAGGTTTCGTTTTTTCCCATATAACTTCGTTTGAAAAAAAACTGATCAATTTTAGTAATGAATTTCTTTACTTTAAATAAGTTTCATGTAGTCAAATGGTATATAGCTATTAGTATGTCACAAAAACTTTTAAATATTGAAGTGTGTTAAGATACTTTTCTCACAAGTAGTTGTATGAAGAAAAACGAACCATACTACGAAAATAAGCTCGCCGAACTCTACAATCTAGTACACCTTTTATTCAAAACTGAGACTCCTATTTACGGATCTTTCTTCGAAAATGACATATACCTTTTAAAAATAAAACTGTGTAAGAAATTTCATAATGAATTTTCTTATGTTAGGGAACAATATTAAACATACGTAAACATTTTTGACAGTACTTCCTAAAATTATGTGTATACTAAAAAAAGATATGTTATTTTTTCGATCGGATGATCTAGAATTATTGTGATTGAGGATGGGTGTGGGTGAAGAAGAAGAATCAATTCACACCCTCATTTACTATTACCTATTTATTTTAAAAAATTGATTTTTATTACTTTCAGCACTCACTGTTTATTTCTACTATCCGTGCATCGGACAAAGCGTTCCAGTTGGTTGTGAATTCGTCGATGCAAAAACAATATCACTTTTTACACCAAAATGTCTTGTCACAGTAACACGTGATAACCCAACAATTCTAGTTACAATTGTTGTATGTCAAAATGAGACAGAAATTGCAAAAATCGAGTTTACCTATCAAGCATGTTAGTATCTTTTGATATTTTTTATTAATCAATTTCTTATATTTTTCTTTATAGTAAATGAATGTGTAAACTGCAGTTTAAATGTAATGCCTGGAAGTATGGTATCACCAGCTAGTAATAAACGTTCGATTGCAGATTCTGAAGAAGATAATGAATTTGAATTTCCCAATGTCACAGTTAATCGAACAGAAAATAACGAAGATACTAAACAATCAACTATAAAAAAATGCTAATTCTTCAGCATATGTATTAATATTTAATAAACGGGTTGGCAATCAGTGAAAAATAAACACCAAATCTAGTTGAATGCTAGAATAATGGATGTATAACTGAGAATGTATCATTTAAGTTCAGTTTTAAATTTTTTTATGTTATGTTTGTTTTTGATTTTCTATGAAATAAATATTTCAATAAATATACATGTTTATTTTCGAAGTATTATTTTTATCATTTGCATAATGAATAAATTTTGTTTTGATAATACAGCAAAGTGTGAAGTTCGATAAAATCTTTATTTAGATTATTATTCTTAGAATTTTACTTTTTCACAGTACATTCGAAGTACAAGTGAAAATGAATCATGTATTTGACATTATGCATTGAATATGTTTATTTTGAACCATAGTTTAGTAATTATAAATAAAAGTTCGATTTTATTATCAATAAAATTCGTCTGATGTATTTGACAAGTATAGAAATAAACAAAGTACAATTAATATCAAATCTTCGGATTACCTAAGATGAAAAATTTGAAAGAAAAAGATTAATTACTGTGAAATACAGCTGAATAAAAGTGACCATGTTTATTAAATGAAAGAATTATTAAATTTACAACATTATTTTCGCTAAAAAGAGATTCAATTATATTTGTTATAGCTGTCAACACCTGCATCTACACCCTTTTTATTAGTGAATAATTATTATCTCAAAATATATATTTAAACAAGAAAGATTTTAACTATTGTGTTTAGTATATCATATAAATGTCAACTTTTAACAAAATATAATATAAATAATGTCTGATCATATACAAGTTATTGTTAAAAACCATGTTACAGATGGTGCTGATTCATTTAAGAGTTTTTGTGTCTATAGAAATTGATATTTTTTTCCATATTTGTATCAGATTCAGTTAATTAGAAGTATTATTTAATATCAAGATTAAAAAAATTACATGTATTGAAAATCATATTAGTTGAGTTGTGAGTTTTTTTGTCCTTGACATGTGAGACACCTATATACTTCATCTGTTGTAAAAGGACGATAAGGTTTATATCCGCCAATCAGCTGTTTTTTGATGTTCTTGTCAAAAAAAATCAACTCATAATAGACACCTAAATCATAAAAAATATTATAGTGATCATCCACTTAAAAGTTTCGTTTAGAAAATTTAAATAAACATGGCTCTTCAACCTCAGGAAGGTATATATATATAATATTTGGTTATATTTCATTTTTTTATAAATGCTATGTTTAGATCGGACGAGTTTGCATAATCCAAACGTTTTTGAAACATCCCAATATTCACAAAATACCACTGAACATTTTTGGTTTAGTTCAGGTAAGGATTCCCATATTCTACTAAATTTAGTTATTTTTAAATTTTTAAGGAACATATAATGCTGATCCACCAATACCAATATCAACCTCATTAAACAATGATCAAGCAACTGGTATAGAAGGTAGTTCAATATTATATTGTGAAAAAATCTAATTTCTATTAATTATAGAGTCTAATGGTGTCGATGAAAATTTTCCGTTTACATCAGGTTTGTTATAAGTCATAATTCTCTATGTTTTTAATAACAAAAACAATTTCAGATATCGAAGCAAGAGTTGAAGAAATAATAAATAATGAAAAGTTCGATACTGACGATATGGTAAGTAGTTGATTTTATATTGATTATATGAACCTTGCGGAAAATTTTTCTTTGAAGCCATTTAGTCCATCAATGCCTTGGATACTAGAAGAGTTAGACAAGTTTGACTTAGAAAAAATCGATCGATCCATTCAAGATCGAATAATGACTGTGGAATCTCAACCACCAACAGATATTCGTCGTCGATATGAAAGTGACGGTAAACGTCAAATTGAAAAATCTCGGTCGAAACCGATGACAATTAAAGTATGTCCATATTTACTCCATACAATCAATTTTAATTTTTTATTTCACAGTTGCCAAACTTAAATACATGTCAATTAAATGCTCGACAATCATTATGGTTACAGTTAACACTCATAACTGACAATGAAAACCCTACAGGTAAAGCGTATACTCACGTAGATAAACTAGAGTATCATGCAGATGATTTACCTGAATGTGGTCACGGACCCATTCGTGTACCGTTAACTCCAACGGATATTCAGCAAGGAACAAAACAGTAAGAAATCTATTTTATCTAATATACTGATCTTGATATTTTTGTGTCAAATTCAGATTAGCTCGAATATCGATCATTAAAAAAAAATTAGATGCGTACTCATTCGAGTTAAAACCATTTAATCCAACATCGACAGATAATCAAACTGAAATTTGTATATTCATTTTATCTATTTTTATTGATAATAACTGAACTTCTTTTTTTATATAATAGATGAAAATACAAATGCAAAATCAATCGTTGCAAAAGCTAAATGTTTTCGTGAAATGTATCATTTAAAATTTAGTCGTATTGCATGTCAATTACTGATAAACCAAGATTTAACATGGCATACAACTAATATTTTCTGTCAAACAGATATAATGGAAGAAAGTAAATGATCTATGAGAGCATTTTTTTATTCATATAGATGATTTCGATTTTGTTTATATTAGAAGAAAAACAAATCAATTCAAAAAAAGCATCAAAACGATCGGAACCTTCGAGTGATAGCGATGATGAAGATGAATATCCACCTCATCCTCGAAATTCTACAAAGAAACGAAAGCAATCATCAACCTCAATGAATAAATTACCCGTAAAATTTTCTTATTTTTCGTATTAATTTAATTGTTTTATAATTATTTTTTTCAGGTAACTCGAGTGAAAAAGTTATAAACTTACAAGTGATTTACAAAATTGTACAATACAAAAAGCCTGTATTTATTGTATACTTTGACTTCATCATTTCTAAATAAATCCTGATTCTGACGAATATTGCTTTATTTGTGTATCTTTTTTTGTCAAACATACAGTCAAGATTTTACAGATAAAATTATAGAATTGTCATTTCTTATCATATTTTAATAAAGATAAAATTTTAATAATGACGAAAACTTGTGCTAATTATAGAAGATACATTATTGATCTTTCTTTCTTCTTGATAAAAATATAAATTTTTACAAGTAACAAAATGTTTTTGATCAAAAGCCATTTATTAATTAAAATTTTTTGTTAAAAAATGAGACATCTATGCTTCATGTCCTCTATAAAAAATATTTTTAAGTGACTTGCATTGCTCGTTTTTCTTTCCTATTTTACATAGGTAAAAAGAGCATAGGTGAGTTTGAGTATTTTAGACAGACATCTTATTAAAATCGATACAAAATGCAAAGCATTCTTATTTAATTTTAATAAGAAAATATTTTACACTATTTAAGATTCATATATATCATTATATAATTAAATTTTCAATATAAACGTGCTGCCAAGTAATTACAAGTTTACTTCTGCAATTGCATCTTTAAAACCCAGTTCATTCTTGTTACAATTCAACTTGACAAAATATGGAATCATCTGAAAATATCGATTCGTTTCTTTCGGCTCCCGATAATTATGAAGGTTCTATTCAGAATTTGCATTTTGCTAACGGTAAACATCTTTATGGCACACTATTTGAAACTAAATGTAGTTGTATTATTTATTTTAGGCGATAGGATGTTAAACACGCCTATACTTCCAATAGATGATCCATTTGATGAATTATCATCATACTCAGATGGTATTCAAGAAACTAGTGGTGAGTTTTAGGATTGAATCAGATAAATTTATCTTTCTTTTATGTATTTACTATAGATTTTCCACAACAGCCTTCAACGTCTTTTGATCAAGGTATATTTTCTAATAATATCTATACTTTGCATTTATCTAAGAAATTGTAAGTAATAAGCTGAAGAAATGGTTAATTATTCAAATTGCTTGCTTTGAAAAAATTTCTAAAATGTTCTTTCCATTAAAAAATGCGGTTCCTTAGAAACGAATATGATGCATTAAGTTTTATATCAATATTCTCTTTAATTGAAATTTACTATTCGATTTAGAACTGCTTACTACTATTGCAAGTAACAATGAACAAGTGGAACATTCAACATCAGGTTTGCATAGTGTTTTAATTTAAAATAACTAAATTTATATTCATAGGTGCTCAAGCTTATGACAGCAATCTTGAACAGCACATGGATACAAATGAACCGGAAGCTACAGCAGTAATGGTAAATGATGTAATCTAAATTTACAACTATTGTTTCATTTAAAAACTTTAAAAAACTTTTTTTTATTTCAGATAATAAGTTTGGAAGCCGAACAAGCTGATAGACTAAAAGTTGAAGCCATCACTGCAGCTATATGTCAGTATGGTACTTCAACGAAAGCCAATGATCAATAAATTATTTAAATTATTTATTTATATTTTTATCAATACTCAAAAGCCTATAATCCTATAAGGATAAGCTATGAATATGCTAACAACTAGCATATTCTTGGTGAAGGCCCTCATCCGCATATTCATTTTTCAAAAAAATTCTTTTCATTATTTTTACATGCAGTTTTCATCTTTTTGCTTGTAATAAATCTTTAATTATTTAAATAATTAAACAAAATAAAAATAATAATATATTTGCCATTTTATTTATTAGATGATAAATATTATCTGAAAGTCTGAGATTTACATATGCAATTGAGTAAACTCGTAAAAAAAAGTTTGTTTCTCTTGTGAAATATTTTCGAATGACGCATAAGTATTATATCAAGCATGGTCGAGTATTTCGTCATCTATTCACTGGGGAAAAAGTTTCATAAAACGAAAGAAAGTTTTTCTTGTTACAAAATTTTTTTATATATTTTTTCAATCATTTAATGCTTTTATTCCGACAGGAGATTAAATAAATCTATAATCGAAATATACATTGCTTTTGAGCCGCTGTCGCTTTTTTTTTGTATTCTGCCGTCATCTATATATAAATAATTTTTTTGCTTTTCTTTCGAATACTAATGGTTCTCTTCTTTTTGAGTCATTGAGAAAAATTGTATCACTTGTGGTTGTACTTACTCATTATTAACTTTTTTTTTACCCACACTGGGTAAAAATGTTGTCCTTTAAAGTTACTGATTTTCTATCAAACATTATCAGTTGGAAAATAAAACATAAAATATCTTTTTGTATAATATTGCACACACGACACTATTATGACACAGAGAATCGATGAATGTATGTTAATAGTTAACTTCTTAGCGAAAAATCTTTTAATGATATTTTTATTTTATAAATTACAGTCATGTCAATAAGTGACGATGAAATCTCTTTATATATGAAAGATTTGTCTCAAGATACAAATGTATCAAATAGTTTTGAAGATTTCGAACTTGATGGTGAAAAGATTCATCAACCAAATTCTTCTGAAGACACAGGCGAAGGTCTTCTGTCGGATGTACTAGCTGATGTCAGTATGGATTTCACAGCAATAGTTAACGAATATTTAAAAACAAATAACAATCATTGCTTCTCTAACATATCTCAAAGTATATTTTAAATACTAAAATAGCTCTGATTTTTTTTCTCTATTGTATACTATTAGATCTAGTTCCTTTAACGGATCCTATTGATGATATATCAGGTAGAACTCTTATGACAATTTTTAAGATTATATATCCAATTTTTTATTTCAATTGTAGACATACCCATAATTCATAGTGATTTCACAGGCAATCAATTGGATGGAAATTTAAATTATAATTTATTTGAAGAAATAGTATGTTTCACATTATGCTCTAATAAAATTTATTCTTGTTTAATACTAGATTATAACTCATGATGAGGTGAACGAAATACAGGAACAAACAAACTATGAGATTAATGGAACAATGACTGTTAAAGAACAACCGAAATCTGATCAACGAGGACGGTATGCAAGCGATGGTCCACGATTTTTACCAGATTCGAAAAAACATCCGACGTCTATTCAAGTTTGTTTAAAAAAATATATATAATTGACAAAACTTGTTCTTTATGTATTATAGTTGCCAGATTTGTCGTCTGTACTATTAGCAGATAATGAAATATTTGGAATTATTCTTACTATGGTTACATCAACAAATAACCTAAAAAATAAAACCTTTGTACATGTTAATGGTATTAAATATCGTACGGGTGATGCCATCGAACTTGATAATGGAAGTATATTTCTTCCATTAACAAAATCAGATATACAAACGGGCGAAAAAATGTAAGTAAATATTGATGATCATAGTATTTCTTAATATACGCTTTTTATCATTCAGATTTCCACGTTTATCGATCATTTGTAAGAAATTTGATGAATATACATTTCATTTAACATCATTTGATACGACAACTTGCGAACGCATAATGGAAAAATGTTCGTAGTTTATTAAATTTATTTTTTAATTTATTTATTTTCTGTTTACTATATATAGACACAACTATAAATGACGATAAGATCACTAACGCAGCAAAAGGAAAACAATTTACAACAGATTATGATTTGCATTCTTATAAATTTGTTTTTCAATTAGCATTAAAACAAGACGATATATTTAAAATCTTCTTAAATGTTAAATGTGAAACAAATATTATTAATGAGCGTATGTTTAGTCTATTAATTTATATTTAAATGAATATATTTGATTTTTAGAAAAAACATCACCAAAAGAAATCAAACAAAAAGCTTCAACAAGTGATAATATATCCAAAAAAAGAAAAAACAACAAGAATATGCCGATGTTGAATTCATCTAAACAATTTAAATCATCAACTATTGAGTATCCGGTAAATATCTTTCATTTCAAACTTATTCGAAACCTATTTTTAATTAGAAGCAAAAGAAAGGTGTATAATTTTAATATTATTGAAAGAGTACTTAAGAGGAAAAAAGGATTCTATATAAACATATAAATAATTTCTTTTTAGGTGACACGTTCATCAAGTCATAAAACAAAGCGATTTCAAAAATTGTTTGTAGATAGTTCATAACTATCTTGGCAGAAAGGCCTCATCCGCGGTCCAACTTTTTTTCACCGTGTTATTATTATTTTATTCTAAGAACACGTTAATCATTACATAAATATTTTTTTTAATTTTATATATATAATTTTTTAATAAACACCTAGTGTTTTTCTATCGTTTTGATTACATTCAACGTATTTTGATATTGATACAGTCATATTTTCAATCAACAAACCTAATTAATCAAAACCATATATTTTCTCTTTTTTTTCTTTACATAAGATAAACTACGATTTTTCGTAATGTTATTTTCGTATTCTAAGTCATGCATTTATCAATGTTCTGTATAGTCGGGTTTCATGACATAAGCAGAACATTTTTGCCTATACCTTTTATATAAAAGTATCGATATACATTTCGTTCTCTCTCTCTCCATGCTAGTTGTACTTTGGGTTTTTTTCTTCTTCTCTTCTTATTACGTCGTTGTGACATTTGAGTTATGAGTCATGGAAAGAGAACAAAATAAAAAAAACCTTGTGAATAGGAGGAGAAAAGAAAAAGCTCGAACGAAGAATGACAAAAGCAGCAAAGTAAGTAGGAAAAAACCAACAAGAGCCCAGAAGAAAAAAGAAATAGTAAGTATGGAAGTGAATATATATTTACATCTCTTTTTTTTCTCGTAAATATTTTCAGCATAAAACGAATATATTTAAATAATAGTTAAAACTATAGTTTTTGTTTTTGAGTAAAATAAAATAACACATGTTTTTATTCTATTTATTTGCATTATTCTATAGAACGAAAACCATACATGCTGCTATATATTTTGTTGTTGAAAACAATTTTTTTTATATTTATAGATGCTTTTTTTTATAGTCACCACTTAGTGTGGTGTATAACATGTTTTTATCCAATCAATTATTTTCAATTTGAAGTTAAAGAAATAGAATATGGCATCGGGAAGTAAGCGAGAATATTATCCATGGTAACATTGAATTCATATTTATTTTTAGGAAATGAGACTAATTTTGATCCAATGAATAATCTTGAGTTTACTCTTATACCGAGTATGTATTAATTAATTTGCATAGAACTTTTATTTCAATTTTGTTTTTGAAGATCTTATTCAATCTTCATCGCCAAGTGAAGAAACTAGTAATGAAATGAAAATTACAATTCTTATTAATAAGTATTTTATAATTTAGGTTCGCCTGTTCTCTATGATTACAATATATCGGAATCATTTTATGAAATTGATACTGCAGGTTAATAAGTTTCATAAGTAAAATGGATTATTTTTATATTATTTTATTTAAGATTTAAATATGGCACTTTATGGAGATCAATTATTCAGTGATATACTTAACAATATTTTGGAAGTTAATCAACTTGCCCGTTAGTTTTATTTATTTAATTAATAAGAAATATTGTTTTTTTTGTTAAATAGCACCTAGCCCTCATACGGATGAAATCAGTGAACTATTGATGGATAACATAGGAGTATCTAATTCAACAGAATCTAATGATACGGCAAATCGTATGATTTTTACTAATTCAAATTTTTCGCTTATAATCTATTACTACTTTAGCTGTACAAACTATGGATGAACAATTAGCTATGAATAAACCAAATTATCCAACAATGCCAACTACTCGTTCGCATACCGAAAAATGTATTTTAAGAAAGAAAAAGAGAATATTCTTATAAAATTTATGTCTTTATAGCATCAATAAATAATCATACGAATCAATCAATATCATTATCTGAATCCGTTGCTGTTACTGTTCCAACACCAAATCAATTAATATTAGTGCATCCATTAGAAAATACATATAAAGCACGATATAAAAGTGATTATTTCCCACAAACTGGTAACGTTCGACGACCACGCTATGTTTCTGATAATGCTAGCAATCATTTCATTACACTACAGGTATGAACAAGATAGAAAATCATAACGAATGAACTATTATCTTTCAATATAGTTGCCAGCAGGATATCATCGTGATTTTACACATGAATATATTCGGGTTGCATTAGTAACAACATTAATCAATAATCGCGAACGTTATTATAGTCCATATAAATTTCAAACAAATCATGATGATGCTAAAGTTCCCGATCAAAATCCGATTTATATATCAGTAAAAAAAAATGAAGAAAAGGGTTGTTTGAAGTAAATCTTTAATATTCACGGAAAAAAAGAAATTACTTTTTAATATTATGAATCGTTTAGATTGTATCTTGTTTTAATTAAATCAAAACTAGATCAACTTTATGATGCTCAACCGTTAAAACCTTTTTCAGATGTACTTCATCATGTTCAAAGTAAGAATAAATATAAATTTTAACTTACAAATTTAATTTAATTTGATATTTTAGATATAATCGATGAAGAAAGACTAGCATCAAAAGAATTAATTACTAAATATCAACTAGATAAATCACATATAGCGTTTACATTATGTACAAAACTACCAAACGGTACATATGATGTTCATCCTGAAACAACAATTATTTCATCAGTTATAACAGAAACATCAACAAAACCATCAGCAACAACAACAACAACAAATAATAAATCAAGTATTTCTCTAGATCATTAAATATTGATTTTTGTTTAATTAATTTTTATTTTCTCTACAATCAGCTGCAAAAAGTAAACCAAAAACAGTTAGTTGTCCACATTGCAAGCATTGTTTTGATCCAACTGATGCTGTAAATGCAACGAAGAAAGAAACGAAACGAAAAGCTCCAAGTGGTACAAGATCAAAAGTATAGAAAAGAATTATTTTTTCTTAGATAAAATTATTTTTTAAAATATTTTTAGACAACAATTAGTACTCGGGCTAATAAAAAGAAAAAAATGAATTAAAGAACAAATTTAATGTTAACAATTTTCTATGATTTCGATGTCCATCTTTTACTTATATTACATACACCCACATCCTCAAGATTTTATTTCGTAATACTATTTTTTGAAGTTAGTGTCAATGTCTTGTGATTGTAACGTCTTCTTTTTAATATATCTGATCGTATTATATATTATGGCTTATCTAAAGAATTGAAAAAAAATGGATCGAACAATAAATAATCTATTGGCTTAACTATACTATTGCAAGGACCGATGCCGAGTTGATATATCCTATTTCATTAATCTTTTTGTTAAACTAAAGAATAAAATATATACACACACATTCAAAATCTTTTTTTCTTTTGTACGGAAACAACAAAAACATTTTCCTCTATCAATAGTCGATAAACACGTTTTATGCATATGACGACATTTTTATTCATTCTGCGTGGCTTTTTGCGTTCTGTTTATCTATGTAATGAAAAATTATTTTGGAAAAATCCATCAGTTTTTTTATGTTTATATGCTACGCCATAACAGCATAAGTCATATATATAAAAGAAAAAAATATTTCAGAGTGGGTATTCAAAACCTTTTAACATGATTTCTACTGAAGTGTCAGTAAGCGATTATATCAGTAATTTTCGAGTTAGTGATAACGATGGCCAAGAATTACGTGCATTAGATAGTATATCATTCAATAACTATAATTGTTTGTCTACCAGCGACAACTGTATTCCCTGCGATTCAACATATAATATTGGTAAGATAAAAAAAGAACAAATTTCAGTTTTTTAAACCATTATTTATAAATATTTGTTTATATGCAGATCCACGAGTTTATATTGCTGATAAAAGTGAATTTGATAGATATTTGCCTGGCTTCAACGGCTTGAAAAGTAAGCAAAAATTTATATAGAAATAATTTTGTTTTACTAATAAATTTTACAATATAGACGACACAATCAATGGCAATCAATATTGTGCATCTAATAATGCTAATCCACAATTATTTAAACAATTTACTTGTATGTAAAAAGATTTCCTTTTTGTGAATTTCATGTATAAATAATTATTTTGTATCTTCATATAGTTCAAAATACTCAAGTACAATCAAAAACAAATTCAATTCCACTCTCACAATCAATTCAAGTCACATTACCAAAAAAACCCAAAGATCCATTGCATATAATTCGAATTGTTTATGATTTAGAAGAGACTCATCGACCACGATATAAAAGTGATTGTTTTTCTCAACATGGGACGGTTTGAAAACCACGATATGTAGCTGATGAAAAGGGAAACCATTTTGTAACACTCGAAGTAAGATTTCTCATCTATTATTTCTTAATTATATATTAAATTTCACAGATACTAGCCCGCATTTATGGTTATATTCGAATCGACTGGACAACAATTCCGGATAAGAATGGTATTCGATATTCAATGCCTTACAAATTTCAAGAAGACAATGAATCGTCTGATGTATCTGATCGTAATCCAGTCTATCGACGTATTACCCCTGAAGATCTTGGAATAATAAAGTAAATTATTCATACATTTCTTTCAAAGTTTTATCTTATTTTTGTTCATTTAGACTTTATTTAGTTTTAATTAAATCAAAACAAGAAGAATTAAAAAAGATTCAATCAATGGATATATTTCCTCCATCTGAACACACATTAAAAACAACGGATCATAACGATTTTGAACAAAAATATTCCCGAGCACCAAAACAACTGATTCGAGATTATCAACCAGATAAATCCCAATTAGCATTTACATTTCGTTCGATAAGTCCAGACGGACAGCAGCTTATACCTGAATGGGATACAACTGTTTATTCAACAGTTCTTACGGGTAAGAAATAGATCTATTGCGCTGTTTATATATATTATTTTAATATTTCATAGAAGAGATGCCTATTGCTTCAAAAAAACGAGCAGCTACTTGTCCAATGTGTCAACATGCGTTTGAAATTACATTAGATAATGCTGATGATCTTGATTATGAAAAACCAAAACGACGAAAAAAATAGTTTTAGTAAAAAAAAAAAAACAACACATAAACTCGATTTTTGTTCTGCTTTTTATTTATTTATTTATTCTGGATATTATTCGATATAAAAACAATTTTTAATCTGGATTCAACATTTTTAGTTATTTTAAATGATTTTGTTTCTATTTATATGAATATTTAAAATATGAGTATTTAAAAATTATAAAATGTATTGTAATTGCATCAAACAACGTAATACCGATGTGTTTTTTTCTTACAATGATGAGTCATCTTCATGAGTATCTTAAAAAAGATAGACTTTACTCTGCGTAGGTGTCGAAAGTTATATTTACTACATTTTAAGCAAAGAAATATAACAATAAAATTAATGCTTTTAACTCCCATATTTTCTTACGTCCTGGATAAACAAGAAAAAAACTAGTTCAATCTCTCTTCTCTCCAACGTTTATCTTTATAGTAAACTGTGTTTTAATTCTCTCGTTAATATTTTTAAAATAATCACGTGTGTTATAATAAATTTAATTTGAAAAATTTTTATATAACATCCATCTTTTAAAAAAGATTAAATAAGAGAAAATATTAAAATCGATTATAAGATTTTATTGTAAAATTTTGTTTGTTATGTATACAAATGTTGTCGATAAGATTTTTATATTTGTTCTTTTTATTTTCAATAATACACTCATTATGAATTTACTTTCTATTAATTCTTATAGAAAATTAATTTATGAGGATGGATATGGATGTGAGTTAGAATAAAGAGTGAGTATCCACCCATCACATCTACCCTCAGGATGTTAAAATCGATTTTCGGTTGATGATTTTCTGGAGAACAGGGATGCAGAATCTTCTGTAAAAACAAAACATTTCCCCAAACGCGCGTCCGCGCAGGAAGCCATATTCTGCACCCCTGTAGTTATGTAACTAAAAAGTAAAGTAATTATTCCATCCTAATGAAAACAAAGTTCAATACAATTTTTTAATGAAATATTTAAAAAAAATATGTATAATTAGTCGTGGCATAGTTTAAATACATTTAATTTTATTTAATTGAATATAGAAAATGACTAAAGTTATACATTTAAACATTAGTTACAAATAATGTACTGCAAAAAAAAACTTTTTTTGATTGAAAAGATTTATAGTATATGATATACAAACGTAATATATATTTCCAAGCTTAGTTTATTTATTTATTTTGTTATTATTATTTAATGAAAGTATTCAAGTTTCATTAGAATTTTAAAAAAACCAAAATATTTCAAAGTATTGCCTAGTCTATAATTGTTTTTTTATCTAGAATAAATTCATTAGCGTAATTTCATGATTTCTATTTAGAATTATAGTATTCATATAATATTTATTTATTGTGATTTTTTTACTTTTTTTCTATAATAAAACTATTCATATGTTTATAACATTAAAACTTTTCCCTTTTTCTTACAATATTAATTGCGCATTTTTTCCCATCATTATATTTATTCTAGTTACTATGTATATCATCAATCTCATTAATATTCAATTAAAATGTGAATTATTTACCATTACCATCGACAATAATTCACGATCTTTTCAACAAATATCTTACATGTGATAATTAACTAAAAGTCAGTTATGTTCATAAATGATTTATTTTGTACAGCTATTTGAGAGTAAATATTGTTACATAAAAACACAACAATATATATATTCAAGAAATTCATCCGCAGTGTTACAGTTAAAAACTTTACCAAAGTCGTTTAACATCAAAATATTATTAAACAATTAAGATGTAGGGATATTATAAAGTAGATTTATTGCTTTATTCTCCATTTGTTTATCGTCCAAAATATATACTTCTGAATCTTTTTGTGTACTCAAAAAGTGAGTACACATATAGAATCGGTTAGTGTGTACGTCCATAATACTTCGGTCTAGTTCGAAGATGAGCCTAATTGAACGAGCCATTCCTGAATTATTGCAAAAACACATATATTCTTCTTTGGCAAGAACGATAGAACGCCGTTCTCGTAAGAAATTTTTCTACGTAAGTCGAAGAAAATCCCGTTTGTTATATACCATTCAATAGAGAATTTTACGAGATAAAAAGTGATGCATAATATATAAAGAAATAAGAAGTCTATGTTACCCATATACAAATATAATTATACAGAAAATGATTCCAATGTTGTCAGCGCTTCCGATCGCAGATATGTTACTTTGAGGTTTCCTGGGTTGGAGATCTCGAATCTGTACTTCGTTTACTTCGAAACTCCATTAGTTGAGCAGTAGTCAATAAAAACTAAGTTATTAAAAAAATGGTTGTCCTACAGTAAATAAAGGCAGAGAGTTGAAATATGAGCTGTATTCGATCCCACATCCTTTCAAATGAGCAACAGTCAACAGAAAGCGTACCCATAAAAAAATATTTATGATAATTTTGGTGCTCAGATATTCTAGAATGACTCATCTACCTCATATAGTTTTTATAGTAATGTATCAGAATCATTATGATGGTGGAATACTTGAAGACGAATTGTACTACTACTTTGATGATTAATTTGTTTTGTTTTTTGTAAGATACATTTTGAAAATCACCCTCTTCGAAAGTATTAAAAAGACATCTACGTAATGAACGTGTTGGAGAATTAACTAATTGTACTTCAGAAGTTCCACTAGCAGAAGCATGTTGATGTATAATCGAACTGGAGTTCAAAAACATATTTTCACTCGTATCATTAATAGAATGTTGACAATGTCATTGTTGTTTATTAAAACAAGTTAATATTGGTTTATTAATTGATTTATCAACAACATCTCTATTTTTCGGGATGTCAGCCAACATCGTTTTATTAAGATGATAATTAGCCATAATACAAATTATGCACTTTAAGTACGAAAAATATGTCACGCAATGTAAGCGAGATTATATAATACGTAGAGGAATAGAAAAGAAGGACAAAATACGACTGATCAGTACGTGTTAAAAAGCGAGAATCAGCTTGTATTTTTTATTGTTCATTTTAATATCAAATATTGTTTTATAGTAACATATGTTTATATTTGAGATGCCATCTGATCTTAGTAGTCGAATCGATTTAATAAGTCAAATTAATTTTCAATAAAAGAAAATCATATAGGAATCCTTCTTTTTGTTCTAGTTAAACTTAAAAAGAGAAGGTTTGATTTCAGAACTTCCACAACCAACTTTACTACTGCAATCAACAGGAACATTTTCAACTCGGCATTACTCGTCGGAATCCGCCGAAAAAAGCGAGCGATCCGGTACAAGGATCTGATGATCGATAACGGCGGCCGGTTTTAACGAGTTCCTATCGGTTCCAGGTGAAACCCGATAAATCTTGGGAACAGATTCGGTCGCCGGAATACTATGGAACCGGCCGTTTCCGTGCCGGATTGTTTGACATGGGTAATTACAAATTTTTATTTCTTTTAAAGATTTCCATTATTTCAAAAAAAAAAAAAAGATATTTTTCATATGTTGAATATTTTCCTTAATTACATAAGATAATCTATGTTAAAAAAACGATTCACAGATAAGATATATACACTTTTTTTTATAGCATGTGAATGTATAGCTGCGTCTTTGTATTCTAGTCTGTATAGTATTTCAGTGCATTCTTTGATTGTTTCTATAACTTGTATTTTTCATAGTTTACTTTAATATTAAATATTTTTCATAATAAATTATCTTTTTATTTTAGATGATTGACAGCGGTCCAAGTGGTAATCCTCCAGTGAGTAAAATTAATTCTTAACAAAAGAAGTTCATAATTTTTCTTTTTGTTTTAGAACCACTTTCAACAACAACTACCAACACAACAACAACTACCAACACAACAACAACTACCAACACAACAACAACCAACACAACAACAATCACACTCTTTATCGACAATACTTCTTATTCTTTTATTAATAGTATTATGTAAGTTCTACAAATCATTGCATGATCTGTAATAAAAAATTTTTTTAGTTTATTTAATAATGGCAGATATATGTGCGACATTAATTCGTAAGATTAAATATAAATTTCAGAAATTTAAACTAGAAATTTTAATTTATTTAATTTAGTTGTGTTACGTGGCATACATGAACCAGTGAATTACATTGAAGAAGAAAGTGAGTTCTTGTTCAATAAATAATCATTGTTTTATTTTTTTTTATAATATTTGAAGGTTCATCAGTATTTGAAGGAAATGTTAAACATGGTGGTGAACTGTAATTTCAATTTTTTTGTTTCTTACCAACCTTCGATAAATTTTCTCACTAAAACTAAATTAGACATATTCTTTTTTTTATATTTCTAACCAAAACGGTAAAATTCTATTTTTTGCTATGTAAATTATATTTTATAAACATGTCGAAGGTCTACATTATACAACATAATAAAATCAACAATATGTAACATCATCTTCCTTCATCTCAAAACGTATTATCACTACTTTTCTTTTCTTATCCTTTTAACTATGTCGAGATGTAAAAAAAGACAACGTCCATATAGTCAATATCTTGTTTTTGCGATGTTTCCCATAAATAAACTATATGTTGTACGAAAGATTGGTAAATCTATGCTATTGTTTTGTTTTCGATATATCCATCTTACATTTCAACCATTTTTTCTCTTATTTTTTTGTTCCCGAGATCATTACAGCACGAAATAACAACTTTTTATGCACACATCAACAAAGTAAGAAAAAACAAAAAAACTCATGCAGGACTTGGGTGTGTGTCTATCTGTGCGGAGTGAAAAATTAAGAACTAAACGTCGAATAAGACTATAAGGGGGAAGTGTATTCATAGGTTCCAAAGGGCATTCTATGGGAGTACTCATAGATCCTCAAGATACATATAATGTGAGTACCCATGGATCCTGAAGAGAGTAAAGCAATAATGAGATACGGCTACAAGAACTACAGTGAATATAAAGCTGTAAGGCCGACGGCTATATCGAGTTATCTATATACATAATATATGAATATCTTCTTAGAAAATACATACAAAGCACGATATAAAAGTGATTATTTCCCACAAACTGGTAACGTTCGACGACCGCGCTATGTTTCTGATAATGCTAGCAATCATTTCATTACACTACAGGTATGAACAAGATAGAAAATCACAAAGAATGAACTATTATCTTTAAATATAGTTGCCAACAGGATATCATCGTGATTTTACACATGAATATATTCGGGTTGCATTAGTAACAACATTAATCAATAATCGCGAACGTTATTATAGTCCATATAAATTTCAAACAAATCATGATGATGCTAAAGTTCCCGATCAAAATCCGATTTATATATCAGTAAACAAAAAATTAAGAAAAGGGTTGTTTGAAGTAAATCTTTAATATTCACGAAAAAAAAATTAAGTTTTAATATTATGAATCGTTTAGGTTGTATCTTGTTTTAATTAAATCAAAATTAGATCAACTTTATGATGCTCAACCGTTAAAACCTTTTTCAGATGTACTTCATCATGTTCAAAGTAAGAACGAATATACATTTTAACTTACAAAAATAACTTTATTTTATATTTCAGATATAATCGATGAAGAAAGACTAGCATCGAAAGAATTAATTACTAAATATCAACTAGATAAATCACATATAGCGTTCACATTATGTACAAAACTACCAAACGGTACATATGATGTTCATCCTGAAACAACAATTATTTCATCAGTCATAACAGAAACATCAACAAAACCATCAGCCACAACAACAACAACAAATAATAAATCAAGTATTTCTCTAGATCATTAAATATTGATTTTTGTTTAATTAATTTTTATTTTCTCTACAATCAGCTGCAAAAAGTAAACCAAAAACAGTTAGTTGTCCACATTGCAAGCATTGTTTTGATCCAACTGATGCTGTCAATGCAACGAAGAAAGAAACGAAACGAAAAGCTCCAAGTGGTACAAGATCAAAAGTATAGAAAAGAATTATTTTTTCTTAGATAAAATTATTTTTTAAAATATTTTTAGACAACAATTAGTACTCGGGCTAATAAAAAGAAAAAAACGAATTAAAGAACAAATTTGATGTTAACAATTTTCTCTGACTTCGATGTTCTTCTTTTACTCATATTACATACACACACATAAATTTTCTTCGTAAACAACAACAACAAAAACATTTTCTCTATAGATAATCGATAAACACGTTTTATGCATATGACGACATTTTTATTTCTTCTAGAATGTTCTCGCGTTGTGTTTACCTGTACAACGAAAGGTTGTTCTAGAGCAAATCTATCGGCTTTGCGGTGTTTATTCACCACCCAGTAATTGCGTAAGTCGATTATATAAAAGAAAAAATATTTCAGAGTGGGTATTCTAAACCTTTTAACATGACTTCGACTGAAGTGTCAGCAAGCGATCATATCGGTACTTGTCGAGTTAGTGATGACGATGGTCAAGCATTACGTGCATTCGATAGTATATCATTCAATGATTATAATGATTTGTCTGCTAGTAACAACTGTATGTCATGGAATTCAACATATAATATTGGTAAGATGAAAAAAGAAAATTTCAGTTTTTTAAACTATTATATTTAACAGATCCACGAGTTTATATTGCTGATAAAAGTGAATTTAATATATATTTTCCTGGCCTCGACAGCTTGAAAAGTAAGCAAAAATTTATATAGAAATAATTTTGTTTTACTAATAAATTTTACAATATAGACGACACAGTCAATGACAACCAGTATTGTGCATCTAATAATGCTAATCCGGAATTATTTAAACAATCTACTTGTACGTAAAAAGATTTCCTTTTTGTGAATTTCATGTATAAATAATTATTTTGTATCTTCATATAGTTCAAAATACTCAAGTACAGTCAGAAACAAATCCACTTCTACTCTCACAATCAATTCGAGTTGCAGTGCCAAAAAAACCCAAAGATCCGTTGCATGAAATTCGAATTGTCAACGGTTTAAAAAAGGCTTATAAAGCACGATATAAAAGTGATTGTTTTTCTCAAAATGGAACGGTTCGAAAACCACGATATGTAGCTGATGAAAATGGAAACCATTTCGTAACACTCGAAGTAATATTCCTAATCTATTATTTCTTAATTATATATTTAATTTCATAGGTACCAACCGGTATTCGTGGTTATCTTCGAGTCGACTGGATAACAATTCCGGATAAGAATGGTATTCAATATTCAATGCCGTATAAGTTTCAAGTAGACCATAAATCGCCTGATGTATCTGATCGTAATCCAGTCTATCGACGTATTACCCCTGAAGATCTTGGAATAATAAAGTAAATTATTCATACATTTCTTTCAAAGTTTTATCTTATTTTTGTTCATTTAGACTTTATTTAGTTTTAATTAAATCAAAACAAGAAGAATTAAAAAAGATTCAATCAATGGATGTATTTCCTCCATCTGAACACACATTAAAAACAACGGATCCTAACGATTTTAAAGAAAAATATTCCCTATCACCAAAACAATTGATTAAAGATTATCAATTAGATAAATCTCAATTAGCATTTACATTTTGTTCGATAAGTCCGAACGGAAAGCAGCTGATACCTGAATGGAATACAACTGTTTATTCAACTGTTCTTGAGGGTAAGAAATAGATCCATTGCGCTATTTATATATATATTATTTTAATATTTTATAGAAGAGATGCCTGCTGCTTCAAAAAAACGAGCAGCTACTTGTCCAATGTGTCAACATTCGTTTGAAATTATATTGGATAATGCTGATGATCCTGATTATGAAAAACCAAAACGACGAAAAAAATAGTTTTTAGTTAAAAAAAAAAACAACACATAAACTCGATTTTTTGTTTGCTTTTCTATGTATTTATTCTGGATATTATTCGAAATAAAAAACAATTTTTAATCCAGATTCAACATTTTTAGTTATTTTAAATGATTTTGTTTCTATTAATATGAATATTTAAAATATGAGTATTTAGAAATTATAAAATTTCTTGTAATTGCATCAAACAATGCATTATCAATGGGTTTTTTTCTTACAGTGATGAGTCATCTTCATGAGTATCTTAAAAAAGATAGACTTTACTCTACGTAGGTGTCGAAAATTATATTTACTCCATTTTAAGTCCTAAAGTACTGACACAAATCAGTTCTTTTTTTTGAAAAGAGTTACTATGATAAACATTTGTTTATGCCAACCGTGATATAAACTTAACTACTATATTTTTTTGAGTCATATATCACGTCACTTGTTTTTTTCTTATGTATGGTAAAAAAAATATGTTTTCGATAAACATATCGATCGATGACGAAGCAAAAAAATTACAATATTATATAATTATTATTCCTTTCATATTATGCGTCATTGATTAAGTTAGGATTATTTTGGACTAGACATGTACTTTTTCTGACTAGACTAAATATTTTTATAATGTTCTGTCGATGAAGAAAAATATGAGTCATGGTTACTCGTTCTGTTTTGTTTTGCTTTCTTCTCTTCCGACCTGACACATACACAAAAGGGAAAAAGCCAAATGCACAGACATTTTTTCCCATATAAATACACGTAATAAATAAAACAGAATATCTTTTTATAGAAAAGTATTGTGGTAGTCGCGATTTGGTTTTGTGTCGCTCTTATCCGTCCATTATTGAAAAAAACTATATTTTTTAATCACCACTATAAATATTATTGAAAATATGTTTTCTCTAAATAACATGACTCATGAACGTATATCCGAAGAAGCGCATGGCGAACTTGCCTCTTTTTTTACAAATGAAACTGATCTTTTACTTGGCGATGAAATTATGGATATAGTCAATGGTTCTAATTTTGTAAATGATCTTAATGATGTTGGTCTATGTGATTTCGACCAAATGATCGGTAATATAAACTAGGATATTTAATAAAAATTCAAATATGATTTAATTTTTGTTTGTATAGAATCAATAATGGGTCCTGTTGAACCAAATGACTTAGATAAATACTTAGGTCTACCCAATCAACAAGGTAAATACGGATTTAAAAATTATGCAATATCTTTTAAACTATTTATTTTCTTAGTTTTAGATAGGTCTCCTGATTATGACAACAATTGTGCATTGGCTTTGAGTGATATATTTGCAACACCAATTAGTAAGTATATTCATTTTGAAAACTACCTTATACTATGTAATATTCAATTATTTTTATTATTTTTTAATAGTAAAAGGAGAAAAGATTTATTCAAATACTAAACAAGTTGCATTGTCACAATCGGTTGGTGTTGGTCAAACACAAAATATACCCAAACCTTCGCAAAAAATCTCTATTCCTTATGATTTAGAAGAATCTTTTCGACCTCGTTACAAAAGTGACTATTTTGCTCAGAATGGAAAAAATCGTAAACCAAGATATGTTGCTGATCGAATTGGTAATCACTTTGTTACTATCAAAGTAAGAGAGATTTCTTAAGAATAGAACATTTATATTTTAATTTTTTTTAATAATATATTAGGTTCCAGTAGGTGTTCGTGGTTATATTCGAGTTGCTTGGCTAACAATACCTGATAAATCTGGAAATCAATATTATATGCCTTACAAATTTCAGCAAAGTAATGTTTCAATACAAGAACAGGATGTTAACCCATTATACGTTCCAATTGCTGCTGATAGCCATGGATATATGAGGTATGTCATTTATCCTTTTCTATTTAAGTATTTTTTTTATTCTTTTTAATATAGATTATATCTCGTATTAATCAAATCAACACAAGGTGAACTTAAATCGATTAGTTCATTGGAACCATTTCAACCATTTCGCAATTTGTTTGGTGCATTAGATGAAAAGAAGACAGAACAAAAATTGGCATTAACTCCCAAGCAATTGATTCATATGTATCAATTAGATCAGTCTCAATTAGCATTTACATTTTGTTCGATAAGTCCAGATGGAAAGCAGACTATACATGAATGGGATACAACCGTTTATTCAACAGTTCTCACTGGTAAGAAATAAATACTATTCAATTTGAATATATATATACATGTTCTTTTATTTATGTAGAACTACCACCAGAGAATTCAAAACGAAAAATAATTACATGTCCAAGATGCACACATGAATTTCCATTACAGATAAATGGTGATGATGATGGTACTCCAAAAAAAGTTACAAAGAAACGAAAAGTAAATCATCAAGCACATGAGCATCAATACACATAGGCAGAGTACGCCTCAAATTTTCTTTTTAATATCTTTAATTAAGAAATATTATTTTTATTTTAGTTATAAAGAAATTGATTATGTGCTTGATATATTTGCATTTCTTCTACAAAAAAAACTTGTACTTATGGCTTACTAACTTAACCACATCTGTTATACTTATTCATGAAATTCACTGTAATGATTATATAATAAAATTACTTACAATGTCTATAAATGAATTTTATAATAACTGTTAAAGTAGATTAGATTTACTTGAAATATTATATTTGTATTTTCTTATTTATTTCTTTAAATTTTATATAAAATTAAATGAGTGATAAAATCACATGTATATTTTTCTCTTTTGTAAATATATTAAATTTAAAATATTCGAAAATGGTGTGATTTCATTAATAGTTTAGAAATAGTAAAGTATTCATAATAACTTCGCCAATTATACTTACATAAAGTGCTATGGACTATATCAAAAGGATATATTTGAAAAATTCATCAGATGTTACAGATACAATAAGAAAATATCGAACAGAACGCAAGGAAAGAATAAGAATGAACACATATGAATAATTCGTTTGATCTTTTGACACATTCTAGTGATGGATTTCATAACATTTGGTATGTACTTTTAATGTAATTCTTTTTTTCATTTGAATCTATGTGTTGCACCAATAATATAAGACAATAAGTACGACAAAATAATTCAGTTTCAAGTTCTATATAGAACTTGATGGTTCTAACGCTCTTTCCTCTAGTGACATCTATACAAGTTGATATTTTTCTTATTGTTATGAACTATTATTTATTTTTTATCTTTAATATTCAAATTGTAATTATTTTTTAATACATTGACAACTAAAGAGGTATACATTCAACATTTCATTGGATACTGAAACCTTTACTACACAAAGATGGCTGTTGCTATTAGACATTTTCATACTCTTTCTCGTCTATCCAACATTTCGTAAACATTAGATTTATTATCAATTCAAGTATCTTCTTATATATTTTGTTATAATCGAATATATAAATTTTAATCTTTTAGATAATTACTAAATTTTCAATTAATCGAAAAAAGTAAATTAAATAAGACTCCTTTCATTTATCAAAAATACTTCTTTAAATCTTATTAAAGAATGACAGTTGAAACTGATACAATTAAGAATCCAAAAGAATCTCCCACAAAAACAAAACGTAAACGTGCATCACGTTCAAGTTCAAGTGGTTCAAGTTCATCAGGCACGACAAGTTCCTCATCAGCTTCGAGTCGTTCATCGTCATCCTCATCATCTAATTCATCATCATCAACTAGTCGTTCATCATCAGCTGCATCATCACCAGAAAAAAAAGGTGATCGTAATAAAGTAAATAATAATAAATCATCAAATAAAAAATCATCAGAACATGATATAATTGATGAAAAAAAACCTGTTCAATCAACAAATTCAACACGTCGTAGTCCAAGTCCATCATCACGTCGGCAAGAAAAAGAAGCTACCAAAATTTATATTGGTAAACTATCTTTAAATGTTAATAAAGAACATTTAGCTGAAATCTTTGGAACATTTGGTGAAATAAAAGAGATTGATTTACCATCTCATCGTATATATACACATCTTCATCGTGGTTTTGCTCATATTGAATATGTGACAGCAAATGGTGCTGAACAAGCATGTAAATATATGGAAGGTGGACAAGTTGATGGTAAAGAAATTGTTTGTGTGCTGGTTCATGGTCAACCACCACATTTATCTTCGGATAGAAATCGTCGAGAACGATCACCTTATCATGGAAGACGTCGACGTTCACCATTACCACCATCACGTCATTATCCACCACAAAGACGTATGGGAGATCGTGATCGTGATCGTGGAAGATATAATGATCGACGAGGTGGATATTCACCACCATCAAGAAATTATCGACGTGGACAATCACCACCGACATCTAGTCGACGAACTGGTGCAGGTGGAAATGCGGCTGAATCACCAAAGAAAAAAGAACGTAGATATTCACGATCAAGTTCAAGTGAATCAAAATAAATAACATTCGTCTTTATGTGTTAGTTTTTCTTTTTTCTTCTTTACTTTTGTTTTCTTGTGCTTATTTGTTGTTCCTGTTATTGTTGTTGTTGTTGTTTGTATGAAAAAATCAACAACAGAAAAAATAAGAATAAAATTCGTTTGTCTTATTCCATATTTGTCTATATTAGACAAGAGATACTTTAATATAATCTGTATATTAAAAATCTATATTCTACCTTTTGATTTAAAAAGAATCAATGTAGCGTATAATTTTAAATAAATCAGTTTTCAATAGTATAATAACAAAAATGAATAATCACGTTGAGATAATCTTGAATCATTGATGATTTATAACTTTAATTATTTATCGAACGATAAAATGTTACAGATGAATGTAAACGTAAATGATAAAAGAGAGAAAAAAATATGTATTAATTGCTATGACAAAAAAACCAAATTTAACACCTAATGAATTATGTAAGTGTTTATATGAACATTATATAATCATACATAATTATCAAACGTTCAATTAACATTTCCTGTAAAATCGAACTATTTGAAAAATATGATTTTCTATATACAGAGTGCATAAGACTGATATAGAATTGTTAAATGAAATGCAAAACATTTTAGATAGGGAAGAATAAAGGAATATCGATTACAGATGATGCATTTGTTATTTTTCTTTGTTGGCTCAATTACTATTCATGAAGAAAGAAGAAAATGAATAACCGTTTAAAGCTATTTTATTCAATATGACGTCGACTAAGCTCTGACGCACGGCGACATAAAAGGACAGTGAAGTAAAGGGAAATTACTCTCGTCGTTTTGCTAACCATCCAGACAATCAATTTTTTTTCAATTACTTTTTATTAACAAAAGACTGTTGATTGATTGTGTATATTTAGACTATTGGACGTAATATATTCATTCATAAGTATGAGCGGTCGAAAAGTAACAAAATAGTTGGACAGTTAGAGCAGAGAGAGAGAGAGAGGGAGAACGCCATCATCTGTTGCTTCTGGACAAAGGCCATTCAACTAGAAGAATTATTGACGGAGTATTAAAACATAGTCACTCTCATTTTATCCTCATCAATATATGTACTATATAAATCTTTGACTTTTTTCACATCAATACATTCATTTAAATCTAGTCATTCTATCCATATATTCATAAGTCTTTTTGACATTTACCTTTTTTTTCCTCTCTTGCCAGGATCGTATGACAACGTGTGCGTGAATATTTAAATGACTTTGTCAGTTTAATCAATGATCTAGGTGTGAAAAAACGCAGTAAAAAGATATAATATCATTGTGTGTGTGTGTGTGTGTGTGTGTGTGTAGTAAAAGAAGGGAATAACTGAGAATTATTTTTGATTGTTATTATTAGAAGGGAAATATGAGCATTGAAATACTTGCCGAACAACAACAATTACGACAAACAACTCCATTCTTTAATGCTGAACTTATTAATAAATATTCCAAATATGTAAAAACAATTGGAAAACGAGTCGTCGAAGGTTTATTTTTGAATATTAAATTTTAAATATGAAAAATTCTATTTTTAGTTGAATTCTGTTGGTATCAGGCAAATCCATGTCAAAGTTTTCGATTACGAATGACGGAAAAACAATTTACTGAAGCACAAAAACATATTTATTCAAAAAGTATTTGTTCTTTTTTTTTAAAGCAAGTTTTTTTTCTAATTCATATTTTAAGAACTATTTAATATGAAATTTGAACAATTTACTGATTTAATTGCTCCTGTATTCGCTAATAATGCAGCGGAAATTAATGATTTTATATTACGTTCAACATTTGATCGTTTATTTGATCAAAAATCAAATGGTACAATTGAACAAGAAGAATTTGAATCACTTTTAAAATTACTTAAAGCATTCAATAAAAATCAAAATGATTTAGAAAAGCATTTTTTTCTATATGAAACTCTTCGACAAACATTTGCACATCAAAATAATCATATTTCATTTAAAGGTAACACAAAAAAAAACATATAATTCATGTTTTACATATTTTCTCTATTAGATTTCAGTGAATTTGTCAAATGTGGTTATGTACGCGAATTATTAATGGGTTAATTATTAATTTAAATTTTAAACAACATTGTAGACTAATCTGTTTTACAAATATATATAAAAATATTCATTAGAAAAATTTAGCATAATATCAAATCGCTATTGTATTGATTATGTGTTTAAAATACTAAGTATCATCATAAAACAATTTTTTGCGTTGTTGAGTTTTAAAGATTTTTAATTATATATTTATTTAAAACACGTGATTTATTCGATTTGACATATAACAAAAAAATATTTAGCGATTAGAAGCTCTATATTGAATTATTTAATTATAGGTAATATTTGATTAATATGTGTCCTAGTCTCTCTTTCTTGACATTTTATTGTACTATAAAAAAGTTTTCTGATTTTTTTATTTATAAAACATAATGCCAATGAATTAAGTGTAGTAGAAATTGATATAAATAAGATTGATAATGAATATAATTGCGATGAAATTTGGATGAATCGATTAATTATATCACAGATAAAATAGGGTGTACCACCAATTCCTAGTATAGTAACAGAAATAAGAATGTTTCGAAATACTTTTAAATTTCTTTTCATCCGTAACATAGCAAAGGTATTTGAATTGATTTGATTTTGATGTACCGATTGTTGAAGAATTAAACCATAGAGAAAAATAATTATACACAGTGGTATACAAAAAATAACGATCATAGCAGAAAATGATGTGGAAAAATGTTTTATTGTTAGAATACACATTCGAGATTCTGATTCATATTGATAAGCGATTGGTGAAATAAACATAAATCCAGGTATTATAAAACTAATCATCCAATTGCTAATAATTAAT
The DNA here is from genome assembly GCA_905250115.1 of Adineta steineri. Taxonomy (NCBI): domain Eukaryota; kingdom Metazoa; phylum Rotifera; class Eurotatoria; order Adinetida; family Adinetidae; genus Adineta; species Adineta steineri. The sequence goes on along the minus strand of CAJNOI010000061.1, from coordinate 214,684 downwards.
ATCCAATTGATACGAAATGTGAGCAATATTTTATATTTATAAAGTATTGTTATAAAATAACGCGAGATAGCTTGAACAAGAAATGATAAACTTACAGATATACATGCACTGAAATACAAAGCAGCACTTAATTGACAAAAAGTTGTATTTAGACTTATATATTTTGTTAGATCAGTTATCATCATAAATGGAATTTTCATGATTGTAGCAATTGCATAGTAAAGAAGACAAGTACAAGAATTACAAATTAAAAGATTTGTAATTGATCGACATTGAAATTTCCAATTTGAAATTATAATTAAAATAGTTAGGGATGAAAAAATTAGTGTGATTATAGTTAAAAAAATAAATATTATTGATAGAGTTATATAAAAATCTTCTCCGTCTCTCATAATGTTAGAATTTAGAATGAATAATGATGTAGGTAATGATAGAATGCATACTTTAACTTTGTAGAGTCATATTAGAAACTACATGATTTTCTGATGTAGTCCTGCGCATGGAAAGTTGTCATTTTATGTTATGACGTTTTCTATAATGGAAAATACACCTTGCTGATCATGCGACATCTACATTATCATTAAATACAGCTTCCTGAGTGTAACAAAAAGAATGAACGATTTTTTTGTAAATTTTGAATAGGAAAACTTTGTTTAATATTTCGTTAAAAATTTCATCCAATCATTTTCATTCATTAAACTGTGCTGATTCATCTATCTATATATTATCAACGAACGTATTATTTTTATCTTATGTTTTATAAAAATTTCGTGCTTAATAACATATGATAATGCTAACTCGATTTCGTACTATCACGCAGAAATCAATAATACCAATATCACTTCGTCTATTCAATACAAGTACATTGAAACTAAGTGATGGTGATCATACACTTTCAAAAGCATTTGTCAATGCTTCAGATGATATTAAAGCAGGTCTAGCGAAGAGATGGTTGGATACACTAGCTACTGACAGTGGTAAGTATAAACCAATATTTATTGAAAGATGGAAATAGACTAAATTTTCAGTTATCTATTTATCATACTTTCCACATGTAATGTAAACGAAAATATAGAAGTTTATGTGCGACAATATCCGAATTTCTATATTACGCATTTATATTTCTTTGCCCTTTACCTTTTTTTTCTTTCTTTTATACCCTTATAAATGATGTAGCGTATTAAATCATATGATTACAGGTGAAATATCCAGGCTTTGATTGAATATTAGTGTATATTACGATTAATTTACTTTCTAGTTTACATTTCTTGTAGAAGCAATTGTCAAAGGTGAAATGCAATTCAATAAAAAATATAGTGATTGGAGAAAAGATTTGACAAAAATTCAATTGGATACAATTGAAGCAATTAAAGATAAATCAACCCAAGGATATATGCATCAGTTTGATGTTGGTCGACGTGATACACCCGAAGAAAGAAGCAATATTGATATCAGAATAGAAACAGATCCTAAAGAAAAATACTAAGACAACTCATTATTTCCACATCTTATCCGTTAAATATTATATATTGTAAATCTCTAAATACCTGTCTATAAGACTTTTATTCCTTTTACTTATGAACTCTAGAAGATATAGCACATATTCTCAAATCTGTATGTTATTTTATTCTCGCTACAATCATACTTCATTTTTTAAGTGCATATTGTTTTTTTTCTATTAATCTTGAATGTAATTCAAACACAAAACACATATATTTAAGGATAAATAAATTATATTTGATATAATTTTTTTCGTTGTCAACTAATTTCCGCTATGTTTCTAGCATTATTATTATTATAACCCTATATATACATGCAAAGAGAGAAAAAAAATAAGAATTATTTGATAATTTATTAAATTGAACAAGTAAATGTATATTAAGACGATTAGCTGATCACTTTCACCCTCAAATGATAGCCGATGAGATATTAATCAGGTAGGGTGTGAGTGTGGATGAAGCTATTGATATTTTGACTGTGATACTAGAGCTCACGTCCCCTGCATTCATCTCGAGGGTATCGGTGTGAGTTGATTCTTCTTCTTCACACACTTCACACCCACGGCCACCCTCAAGATTTCACACAATAGATAAATGAGTATGATATTCATTGATTGAATTGAAGGTCGAAATAGAACATTCAAAAAAACAAAAACGATTAGTACTTGATCTTCACTTAGTTATAATTTACTAGATATGACTAGTCAATACAGAGAACTTTAACTATGATTTTAATTACAATCATAGTCATATGAAATACGTAGATTCGTGAACAATTACATTTAGATGTGACTGTGGTCCATTGTAGATATTATATTTGTCTCTCAATACTCTCCACACTGAAAAGTTATTTATATTCTTTTGATCATTTTTCTTACTGGAAAAATAAAATTTCAGATTTGTTTCTCAATTTGTAATGATTGAACATTTATGTAGAAAAAGTGAACATAGAGGAAACAGCAGTTATATCAATACTGAATTATTTTATCAATAAAATATCTTCTCAGCAATAATTTCATAACTAACAACGTAGTTATAGCTTAACTATGTAGACATCCAAATAAATGAATGAAAAATAATGAAATATTTTGTTCAAATACATTCTTTTCTCTCAGGAAACTTTGTATTTCCTTCAAAAATGCTGACGTTCAATGTTTTCTTTTTTTGAACTGGAATGAAAAAATGATCTTATTATTTTCATTGACATATGATGTTTTTTTATAAATATTTTATATATAAAGACGATTATATACGGTGAGCATCAGAATCATTTCCTCGAACATTGGAAAAGCATGAAGTTTTTTATGTATTCACTTACATAATGATGTCGATAAGAACTTTCTTTTTTTTGAAATATTTGCAACAAATACAACATTTGAATTTATCAATAAATGAAAATAATGCATCCATTTCCTTTTTCAAAACTAATATGAAATGTTACACATTATTTGCTGTAAATATAAAAAAATGTTCATGATATCGAAGTTTTGTAGGAAAGATGTAAAAATAGAGTTTAATGTTATTCTTGTCAAGAATACATTCAAAATCATGTATTTATGGTGGAAATACAATGCTTCCCGAAGAATAAAATGTTTTTATTATTTTATATTCAGTTGAAAGAGAAAATATATCGACGTTATATGTTGTCAGAAATGTATTGCACATTTGATTTTATTCTTATTTCATACCGCAGATCATTAATCCTCGTCAATTACTATTCAACTATATGAATATCATCGAAATACATAAATAAAATAATTATAATTCAACAAAATCAACTGAAGTCATAGTTTTATTATCCTTTGATATTGTTCCTCATGATGAATAATTATTTCTTTTATGTATTTTAGAAATACGAAATATTGTAAAGAAAACAATGAGTTAGAAGTGATTGATAAATAACATACAAAAAATATTCTATATTGGGATGTACAAAAAAAAAAGAAAAAAAACATTATACTGAGACTGATATATTGTGAATGAATAATTGTAAAATGTTGAATATTTTGTTGAAACCAACGACATTTTCTACTATCAAATTCAAATAAACATTCAGAGATTTATTTTTGTAAAACAAAAACTCTGTAGAATCTAAAATTAAACTGAATATTATGCAAATTTACTCTTTCTCTTAATTATGTGAATTTCCGTATATTCAACTCAAGAATACAATATATTTTATCAAACAAAAGATTTGTAATGAAAAGAGGGTGTGGGTGTGGATAGAGCATAATGTACAACGACACCCACACCCGCTATCCAGTTGAAGAACGGAAAGATGATCATAAATAGTAAACGTTTATTTCAAAATAAAACCAAAGAAAAAAAGTGAGTGTGAAAGGATGTGTGATTAGCCTTTTCGTTATAGACCAAATCGCTTCGGAACATAATAGTGTAATATATATTTGTATATCAGCAATTAATTTTGTAATAGTAGTAATGAAAAGTAAATAAAAAGAAAAGAACAAGAAAATAATGTGTTTTTAAAATGATTAAAAAGTTCGCAGAGCGTACTAAAGTTTCTCTAAATATACATGAATAATTTAGCCGAAAACTTTCAGTTTTTCAAGAGAATATTTTACTTAGTAATCATATTTCATTTTTAAAGATTACACTACTCTTTCTGAGTGTTTTTTCTGTCACTTTTTATAAGATTAATTGCTGATATATAAATATATTTTGTTATCAAATATAATAACTTGTCGATAACCATTTGCCTGTCCAGCAATGTGTTTTACGATGAGAAAACATATCACTAAGAGAAGGAAGTGCAGTAAAGAAAACTGTGATCTCACGCTTAGAAAAAGAAGAAAAAAATACGATCAGTATGAAAAAGTCAGTTCCATTGATGAGTATTAATATTTACGAAATTTTGAAATTCGACTTCCACTATTGTCAGAGACATATAAATTAAGTTGGGAGTCTAATTTGACATCATATGGCGCACTGATAGTAGTTACAGAAGATCCACTAGCACCACTTCCTGCAATAGTAATACCTGTTGTAGTGCCATTACAAATTAGTTGAACTCGACTATTTGATCGATCAGCCACGTATAAATTATTCCATTGATCTAGTGTTATTCCCATTGGTGACTTTAATTGTGTTGCTGTATTTCCATAAGCTCCGGCAACACCTGCTACGACTGTACCATTTAAATCACCAATATGCCATTTCATTACTGTAGAAGTCGATGTAGCGGAGTTGGCAATATATAAATCTTGATTTGCTTCATCATAATACAGACCAGCGGGGTACGCCAGTTTGTTCGTTGTATTACCTAGTGACGAAAATGAAAAGAAAGAGCTTTCCATCTTAGATCTAGCGATTTCGAGATGGCACATTTACAAGTTTAATACTAAATAACCGTCAAGCCTATTTGTTAAACGATCTATCAAACAAATATACGAAGTTTTTAAGATTAGTATGAGATCCATCATTAGCTTGATTCAAGAATTTTTTTACAGGTTCTTTTTGAAAATCTAAGATAAATTTAGCTTAGACGCAGAAAAATCTAATGTTGTATGGCGTTCCTCTGTTTTTAACGCTCAATTTTGTAAACAATAAATACTTTTTTGATTCGATAGGTCACGTGACAATAAGAATTTAGAAGCATGGTTCTAGATGTATGTATTCCGTATATAGCATATTCTTACAAAAGTCTTGTCTATTTTCTTTTATTTTATAATCTTTGTGTTCCTTATTGAAGATATCATTTAGGTAAACGGAAAACTATTGAAATGAACTATTGCCAGATCTTAAATGCTTTATTTCGAACTTATCAAAATTTTCGCTATTTTATCAGCGTCTTCAACTGAAAGATACCCATTTTTCTTGTTTTCACAACATATTTTTTCATCGAACATCAACATTAGTTGTCCACTCTTCTGCTTACCTGCGGAATTCGAAATGCCAGCAACAATAATTCCAGCCGTTGCACCTGGAGCCCATTTCGTTACACGATGCAGTTGATATTCTGCAACAAATATATTTAAACTTGAGTCTACCCATATACCATATGGACTATATACTTGATTTAGTGTGGAACCAAAAGTTCCATCTCCAGCCACCATCAGACCACTGGAAGCACCACTTGCCCAACGCATAACACGATTATTGAAAGCATCAGCCACATAAAGGTTTTGACTTGAATCGACAAATAAATAACGCACGCCCGTAGAAAATAAATTCGAGAATGAGGAGTTTCCGCTTATATTAGTGCTGCCGGCTGCAATAATACCACCAGGAGCATTAGTAGTAATACTAAGAGATTGCATTATAACGCGATCGTTGCCACTATCACCAATATATAGGTTATTATTTGAGTCTATATATAAGCCAGTTGGCATAGATGTTTGATTCAAACTACCAGTTATTAAACCAGATGATGAACCAGTACCTACAAGCCTCAATTTATATTTATTCTCAATTTAATTTGTACATAAATAAAATTTTCGATGTTCTCATGCATCTTATAGGACAAATGTATCGTATCAGTCGATAAAAATTTACCATAAGTATATTAGAACTAATATTGTATTTGATAGAGAAAAGAATTTATACGACATATAGTTTTCTTCGCTGTTAGAATCAATGACAATTTCAACGATCTTTTGTCCTTTTTCTATTAGTAAGAAATACTGTCTCGATATAATAATATTGTTTCTATGGGTATTTTTATTTTAATTCCAGAGATGTATACTTATAATGGATTCTTCAACAATAGTCTGCCATATATCACATAAATTTTGAACTCTTTAAATAAAATTACTTTCAACATGTAATTTGAGGTTTGCAATTTAATTTCCTCTAGTATTGAGCAACAAGAATTAAGAAAGTCTTTTGATACGAGCAATGTTTATCCTATGTTGATAGGAAAAGTGCAATATAGCGTGAAACTGCTTCTCGATTTTGATAAAAAAATCAATTCTGCGTCGAATAAATGCAAGATTGGTTCTGATATAGTGTGCGATAGTAAATACGTTTTATAGGTTTCAGAAAGTCCTTTAGATCTTTCTTCTTACCTGATATATTTTATAGTTTTTATAAGAATCTTCTCAAGTTTATATATGGAGGATTTATATCTTTGATATTTGCAACATACTCTAAAATAGATATATCGATGCTATATATACGTCACCAAGATAGCAAGATATTTAGATAGAATAACTAAGGACATTCAAGTCAATATATATTAATTAAATAAAAGAGAAACACCCATATTCCTGATAAGCTGTACGTTTTTGATTACATCAGAACGTAATTACTTGAATCGAAACAAGACATTACACATAATTTATAGGCAAACATGATGTTGGAAATCTAGTATATATGTTTTATACGATGTCTCAGAGAAAGTCGAATAATTTTATTTCTTGTGAATTAATAAGGAAATATCATTCTTACCCCAATATTGAGTACGAGTTGCATTCCAATAGATTCCACTCAAACCTAAAAATGAATTGCAAAAAAGTCAAATTATTTTTAAATATGCATACGTACAAGGATTAACCAATGCATGCGTAGTAGCTAAACAAAAACAAAAGAATAGATTGAGTTTATGAGTACTATTTAGAAAGAGAAAATCTTAGAAGTATTTGTTGACAAGTCGATTTTCGAATTCAGAGGGTGGGTATGGGTGTGAGTGTGTAGTGGCGGACTAAGAAGACATCTACACTCATTCACATCCTCACCCATTACAGCTATCATGAAAAGATTCTTCTCACTCTAATACCGATCCAAATATTACCTCACAGACACCGTACACAGTCAATATCAATTCTTACATCATGACTAGCATCAAATACGGTCAAAGAAATAGGTTAGTCGTCAACGACAGATGGATGCCACTAAAGAATAGCACTCAAGTATCCATAAGTATTCGTAAAAGATAGCTCTAGAGAATATATGATTATATCTGAAAAAAATTACTTGCTGATTCTTACAAGTGATTACAACTATATGACTGTTTGAATCCTGCGATCCCGGCACAGGAAACAAACATACTCGAAATTTATGGCATGTTCTCGAGTTCGATACATCCGTAGTTCTTACCGACGAAAGATCTCCTATTTACTCTTATTAATAAAGTAATTTTCAGTCTTTTTACTTGCTGTTGTTGTCGGTGCTGTCGTTGTTGTCGGTGCTGTCGTTGTTGCAGGTGTTGTCGTTGTTGTCGGTGCTGTCGTTGTTGCAGGTGTTGTCGTTGTTGTCGATGTTGTCGGTGCTGTCGGTGCTGTCGATGTTGTCGAAGCTGTCGATGCGGTTGATGCTGTTGATGTTGTCGAGGCTGTTGAGGGTGTTGATGCTGTTGATGCTGTTGAGGCTGTTGATGCGGTTGATGCTGTTGAGGCTGTTGATGCAGTCGATACGGTTGATGCTAAGAAATATAATGTTGGAAAAATGAACTTTTAAGGCAATCTTTATGGAATTAAACTATAAATGACACTAAAACTGGTGTGGGTGTGGGTGTGGGTATGGGTGTGAATGTGGCTGCGGGTGTGAGAGTTGTGCTCATTGCACTCACACCCATCCTACTTTGATCTGAAATATTTCTGACTTCATATTGATGGTACGTCTATTCTAAAATCTCAGAAACTTAACGAGATTTGTTTACGTGTACGAGTAGAACCACTTCTCATATGTATGGCAGAATTACTTGAAGAGTATAATGTTTTCTCGCAATTTGCCTATTCTCTTGATATTACATTTTTTACGGTTCTTATAGTGATCTTCATAGTGAAAATCATCGATTTAATATGTCTAGATATTATTCTAAAATGGTTTTCCAAAACATGTTTCCTTGAAACTTTTATATGGAATATAGAAGCAGAAAACTCGAATTTTATTTCAGAATAATCGACTGCATTGGGCTAAGATGTAAGTAATATCGATGATTGAAAACCTGGGCCGACTCTTTCTCTGCTCGAAACTATCCTAAGCAATCTAACACACTTTCTTTTCTAAGCGGATCGTAAGTCCATATGTTCAAGTTTCTTTTCGATCAGAAAATAGGAAGTATTTCTTTTATACATGAATTTTCCTCATAACGAAACTTCACGTGATTTTCTGCATTTTAAAAGTAAAGATATGATTTTTGAATATATGAGTCTCTGTTTGTGATATATTATAGCTATTATTTCTGTTACTCACTGTTTACTGAGGTTGATGTAGTTTTTTTTTGCGACAATGCAATCGGTACGGCAATACTTGCAGCAACAATGCATATTCCAACAATGATTGCCGCGATGGTTCCCAGGATAATCCAAGCGAATCTTCGTGGTTTCCTTCGTCTGTCCGAAAACAAACTGTGTGAGATAAAGATGCTGTGAGAAATATTAAATACGAACCTTTTCGCTCGCTCCGACCGAATCGATTGAATCGTATCCGTATTTATTGTGATTTGAGACGCTCGCGCCGTGCTCTAAACAGCATAAACATGCATATATAGGAGAAATTACCAGGATTTATTTCCTCTAAAGAATTTATTCATGGTGATAATACACCAGTACACTCAGTTTGACTTCTATTTTTTCGTAAAGCTATATGATGAGTCACAAAATGTTTAAGAATGTATAGAAAAATTCGAATAATTCAAGAGTACGGTAAATTTTGGTAGTTGCTGATCAGTTTATATTTGTTGATATCTTCTCTAAGAAAAAGTCAATTCTGATAGTGATTAGTTATTTTTGTTTGGTTTGAAAAGCGTAGTGTTAAATCTTTAGCGTTTTGTCAAATAAAAAGAAAGTTTCAAGAGAAATAAGAACTATTTTACTTTTCTTGATTGAGTTTCTGAGGCCATGGTTGAGTTCAGCTCGTCGAAGTCCCATGTACTACGTCTCTATATAACATAAATCAGTTCTAATTTGCGTCCATAATATAAAAGACTCTACCTACACTTATGATTTTAGATTGAGCCATATTTTGTTAAACAATTTGATTTACTGGTGTTAATTGTATATAGCAGCAAAATATTTAATGAATGCTGTTACACAAGAAAAGCATCGATTTTAAATAGAGATGAAATATTCTTTTTTTTCTCTTCTTTTTCTTTTTCTTTTTCTTAAGTTACCTGCATTGTTTGATCGTTCACAATAGCAACACTGTTTTTTTTTAACTACTTTTTTATTTTCAATATTCTCGAGTGCACTTAAGTGAAATATCCCATATTTTGGTTGTATAAAATGAATTCACTGTTTTTGTCCTTAAATTTCATCTGAAAAAAACCCAGTAAATGATTGTGTGAATAATGCAAACGTGACAATTGCGCTTGCCACCGCCAAAGAACACCTGCCTGTTTTTTAGTAACGACGGCAACATTAGATTGATGGATTGTTATTCATCCCTATTAAGTTCGAAGTTAAGATGAGAATAGTTACTATAAACTGGATTTCATCTATATTTAAAAAAACCATTCCTGTAGTTGTGACGATTTCAGACCCACTATAGAGCTGTATAAGATTTCTTATATATGTATAATTTTATTCTTCAAAAGAGATCACCTGCTTAGTAAATATTCCTCGCGCCTTATATAGCACTCGGAACATTTGGTAGCCTAATACAGAGAAGGTAAAGTACCGAAAGTAAGGACAAATATGAAGGGTATGGGTGTGGGTGAGAGTGTAGATGAAAATAGTGGTAGCGGTGCCATTCAGTGAAAGGCTCTTCAGCGAAAATTTTTAGCGAAATAAAAAGAGCGAAAGACAATTCAACGAAATGGTTTTTCTTGATGATGGTATCGACAAAAAGTGAGGATGAAGGCGAAAGATGTTTCGCAGTTGTGACTTTTGTACATTTTTTTCGCTAAAAATCCGTTCGCTGATATGGCTTTCGCTCAACGGACACTATACCCACACTCTCAATCACCTACCCATACCTTAAAATGCCCTTCTGAATTTACCTCGACCCTAAATTATTCGACATCCCAGTCAAATTGGAGATTGAAAAAGAAAAACTCATATTGTATACCTTCTTTTATAATGAAAAACATACAGTTGGAAATTTTCACTGGTAACTTGATATCTCATCGTCAAAAAACCTCTTATCACTCATCAACAAAAACATGCAGTCATTTACATTCTTCAAGTGGTAATAAAGCAAAAGACAAGAAACTCGATAATACGAACAGTAAACGTTCCGAATGAGAATGAATGAGAAAAGGTTTCCCTTGGCAGTAGTGAAACCCTGAAATATTCTTTACAGTACTGCTGAACCTGAAAATGTGTAATAACGGTTAGTGTCGAGAGATAAAAGGTTCTGATAGTGCTGAATCAAATTTGATTATTTTGGTTTTGCTGAATTTCTCAGAATTTTGTGAAATAGATGTGCTTGCCTGCAGATTATGTCTCTGCAGTCATTTGATATATATAATGAGATTTAGAAATCAAATGTAATTCCTACATCACTAGCTGATAGAAAATATATTGTATGTATTTGAGCTACAATATAATGATTTGCGTTTTACTGTAATAGACTTATCGGAATGTGAATTTAGCGTGTTTCGGTGTATGTGTAAGTAGTCGAACGGCTAGTTATATTCCAAGTACAGGAAATAAAGTCTTATATTCTGTATGAAATATTCTAAAACAGAGATATATTTAGAGGTGACTACTTGAGGGTGGGTGTGCGTAAAAATGAGCTTGGTGGGTGGGACAGGATCGATGTGGGTGGAATTGGGTGTGGGTGGAAATGAGCTGGGTGGGTGGACTATGGTGGCGGTTGGTGGACTAGGATGGAGGTGTATGAAATAAGAAGAATGTGGAAAATTCTTTGTACCTTGGCGCATGCAAAAAAAGACTTCTGCTCTTCACAGTCGACGATGAAGTGAGTCGAGACAACAAACGTTACTTTTTAAATTTTTTATGGGTTTTTTACCGATCATTTTTGTTGTTGTTGCTTTTCGGAGAAAAGTTTCTTACATCTTTCTTCATTCAACATTATGATTGCGACGCTTTTTTTTGACGTTATTAATGTATACGAACATGGTAATAGTTTAAATATCTTGAAGAATTCCGTTAGATTAAAATATGAAAAAAACATTTAGTTTCAGTCTTGATTAATTTTCAATTCACACACTTAAAGATGATGCATAGTTTCAAATAAATACAACAAACAAAGTTGCTTTTTTTAAATTCATAAAACAACTAAAAGGGGTAGGGGTGGGTGCGGGTGAAGGTGTGGGTGAGGGTGGGTGGGTGTGGATGTGGATGTGAGGGAGACAAATAAGTTACACCCACACCCACTTTTAAATGCTTCTGTATATTAATAAAAGTTATTTCAGACTGTTTTAGAACGAAAAAAAAAA